>APFE030379234.1:14718-31499 GCA_000404065.3 Pinus taeda | reverse complement strand
TTGCCCTTATGCTTTTACCTGATGGAAAACTTTCTCTATGTTGTTTCCCCAAAATGCAGCCTTCACATAGGCTGTCCGATTTTTCTATCAATGGTAATCCTTTCACCATTCCTTTTCTGCTCAACAAGTTTAGACCTCCAAAATTGAGATGTCCAAATCTCAAGTGCCACAACCAAATTTCATCCTTTGGCACGCTTTGGAAAGCCTCTTGGGTCACTGCTGCAATTTCATTTTTGTTTTTCAAATCTGCCCTGATCTTGAGAAGGAACATCTTGTTCCTTGTCATCTTCACTTCAGTAATGCATCGTTTGCTGGGTGGTATATCCATGATGGTACACACATCATTCACGAGGTAAACATTTTAACCCTTTTGAACATGCTTTCCAATACTCAAGAGGTTACATCTCATTTCGGGGACATAATAGACATCTGCTATGGTTTTCCTTTCTCCTTGCTTTGTAATTATTTTTACCTCCCCTTTTCCCATAACAGACACTTTGCTATCAGTTCCTAGTGTGACCTCTGATTTCATATTTTTATCTAGGGCAGAAAAGAGAGCTATATTTCCTGTCATATGGTTGCTGCAACCTGAGTCTAAAAACCATATGTCTTCACTGTTTGTTTTAGCCATGTTACAAGCTAACAACACATTAGTTTGGCTGATGTTTTCTCTAGTAACATTTGCATTTTGTCTATTACTCATATCATGCTGCTTCTTCCTACATTCACTGGCATAATGCCCATATTTTTTACAATAATAGCATTGGACATTGGATTTTTCATACCTTTGTCCTTAAGCATGATGTTGTCCTCTTTGTTGGCTGCTGCCTTGGCCTTGATTCTGATTTGAATTGATGCCTCTTCCTTGAGCATTTGCTGGACTGTTCCTTCCACCTCTGTTCTGGCTTCTGCCTCTTCCTCTCTTGTTTCCTCTACCTTGACCTCTTCCTCTTTCAAAGGACATCTGGGTCTTAAAGGCTTGCTCTAGAGATGAGTTTTCATTCCTACTTAATCTCTGCTCATGTGTTATCAGTGATGCATGTAGCTCATCAACTGAAAAGTTTGAGAGATCCTTTGTCTCTTCAATGGTGGTGACAATAGCATCAAACTTTGAGGGTAAGACCCTCAATATTTTCTCCACAATCCTCTTTTCTTCAATGGTTTCTCCATGAGTCCTCATCTGTGTGATCAGACCAATTACATGTGTGAAGAATGAGTCAATGTTGTCTGACTCCTTCATGCACAGATTCTCAAAATCTTTCCTCAGCAACTGTAGTTTTGTTGTCTTCACTCTCTCCATGCCTTGATAGGTTGTCTTGAGGGTCTGTCATGCTTCATTGGATGTCTTAGTTGCTGCTAACCTTGGAAACACACTCTGGTCTACTGCTAGATACAACAACACACGGGCTTTTGAATCCTTCTTCCTATTGCTCTTCAGCAGATCCTTCTCTGGTGGAGTTAATCTATTAAACTCATTTTCATTTGCTGGTTCTTCAAAACCATCTTCAACTATTTCCCATAAATTTTGAGAGGCAAACAGGGCTGTCATGGTTATTGCCCAATAGTCATAGTTTTTCCCATTAAACTGTGGGAGCTGGGTGTTAAACATACCCATACCAGTGCTTGTGCTGGCCATTCCTTGTATCCTTAGTTATGCTTCAATTTCTTGACTGTGTATTTTAAAACAACTGACTGCTTCTTCAGCAACACATAAAAAAACTTTGTGAAATACCTAAGTATTTTCTTGACTGAGCCTTCACTCTGTTGGAGAAGATCTACTGCTGCAACAAAAGACTTCTCCCTTCAGCTTCTTTGTCACCTTCAAAGAGCCTAAGCCTGCTCTGATACCACTGTTGGCGATTTTTCTGGTAAAATCCCAAAAACACAAAAATAAAACACACAGAGGCAATACTCTGTTTCCTTTACTCCACAGGATCTTTTGTGCACAGGGAAGCTTTAAAAAAAATGACTGAAGAACAGAGTATTACATACCCAGAAAAGGATTTCTATTCATTAAAACAAAAATCACTGATACATATTCATCCTCTTTGCTGAGAGGGATTCACCCAAAATACTCTGCCTCTTTTACAAAATGATTTTTACACTGCTGTGTAAAATCTTCATTCACTGCTGTAAAATAAATTTACATCATACCGCTGTAAAAAAAGGTTACATATGAAGCTCAAAAACATTATATGTCTACTTTACTCCCCGCGCTGTGCATTTCCTCTTGCAAAGAAAACAAAGGTCAACTTTTAAAAAAAACATGCGCTCCACCATTTTCTTTATGCACTGCTGTGCATTAATACATAGTTTTCTTTTGGCTGCTCCTTCGTTTTACGATGCCCAACACACAAAATTAAAACACACGAGCTCTTTTTCATTCGGCTCGTTCTATCGAAAATGAACACACACAAAACATATACAAAAGGATTTTTTTTAAAAAGACATAGTTGACTTGCACATACCTCCAGCGTAAAAGAAACATTAAGTGCCGTAAAAAAACATAAATATCTACCTACGCATATGACGATTCATTAATAAAAGGTATGGTCAATGAAACTTGATTTTACTCCACGCCAAGCTTTTAATGTTGGTCGTACCCAGGTTGAGACAATCGATGGCGGAGATTGATGGAGCACATCGGACCGCGGACGGAGATATCGGGAGCCACTTTTATGTTGAACTTTATGTCTCGAGATGTCAGAGATGATGACGTATGGCGAGAGCCACGCGTCAACACTATATTGTATCGGGCTCTTGTGTACGAAAACTGCCTTCACGCAAAAGCGGTCCGATACACATCAAGGTGGTTTGTGGTTTTGCTGCGGTGGTTTTGAGGTGCGCAGTTGAAATTAGATTTCAACACTTGGAACAATAAGCCGTAATTTGAAAACGCCACTCATATGAAAAAAAAAAAATTATAATTAAAACACCAAGAAATATCATAGAATGTACGCATAGCACTACACGATAGGATTCGAGTTTGTATAGTAAAGTAATAAGGGATTTCATAAAATTGACTAAAGTTTCTAACTTCTCTGTTTCCTAAGAAGGAATGGAACACATAATTGGAGTTGAGGGGGTGCACCCTCTGATGGAAACAGATACTCCACTTTCACCTTTTTACAGAGATTCCATAGTGAGATAGAACAAAGTCGAGCAACCATGGGTGGTGTCACCGGCTAAGGTTCTATATACCGCATCTCAGAGAAAATGAGATATTAGTTTTGGCCGGTGCAAGGAAAACACTGAAGTGCTGTCTGACGGTACAACAGGGTTTCCGTCCGTCCCTTTCTCTTCATGAAATGCGAGAAAACTGACTCTGGTTAGGAATGGTAGAAAGCAGTTGTAGGTCACTGTGTTGATAAGATTGTTGTTCTATATTTTAAAACGCTGGCTTATGGATGATCGATCACGAGTTTGAAAGGACAAAGCCGGGCGATTAAATACTTCCTTGTCGCAAGATGTGATTCAAGGTGTATGGGGTGGACGCTACACCTGTGAAAAAAAAAAAAAAATCAACAAGTCATGGAAACTGCCCGACGGTGGATCTTATCTTATTTTGGAGAAAAACCTGGATAATGAATTTGATTTAATTATATCAGTAGCAGGGTACAAGGACGTGGGAGTCATCGTATGGTTTCTCCTCCTTTGAAGTGTAGGATTTTATCATTTGGGTGACATTACTCATGCGTTGGCAAGTTAGACGTTTTTATTTTCTCAATTTCCATAAAATGAAATGTCCACGATGGGTAAAAGCAACCTCGCCTTAAAAAGTTAGGAACCAGAGAAAATCACGTTGGTGATTGTTGTTTTTGCTTTTCGGGTTGCTTTTACCACAAATGCGGAGGCAATTAACTGCGGAGTTCTGATGGGATTCAGTGCATTAAGGCTAGTATGATCGCACCCCAGTTCGGGTGGCCGCCAGCTCACAAGCCCGACCCGCCCGCCTACACGGTGGAACTGGGGAGACAATTGACTGCGGATCGAGTGAACCACCAATGCGAGGTGGGATGATAATTATCCTCAGAAGCGTCCTCCCTCATACACTGATAGAGCCATCCAATAAACATCATCATAAAAAAGAAGGGTAAAAGCAGCCGCTCTTACTAAAATTACACACCATTAAAAGCTCGAAGCACTTGTTATTACACGCATCACCGCACTAGGAAAAGCAGTAGATGGTTGTTTCGCTGTTTCCAAAATTTTAACAATTGTTTCTTTCCACGAGAACTCATTTTGGGTGTATCATTATCTGTATGCATACAACAGAGGAGTTGCGCCAGTGTTGCTCTCCCTAATTCTGCACTCTAGAATTCATGTATACGGATATGGTTGTCGTGGAAATAATTGATCGAAATATGAAATAGAATTATGAACTGGGGGCCAAATCCAATTTCCAAACCTCAAAATATGAAACCTTTCACAAATCGAAGTCTGAATTCTTTTTAAAAAATAAAAAATAAAACAAAAATAAAATAAAATCAATAATGACAAGAAAACGATCATGAAAGTCCTTACAAAATTTAATTTAATTTTAGTACGAACTCCACCTTAAATAAAGAGATGTACCCTTTTAAGTACAACGCATATTTTTTTCCTTGATATGAAAATTAGCTTTTGGGTTGGCTATCTTGAAAATAATTAAGATAACAAAGGAGGCTTCTTTGAAAATTATCTCCTTGCACTTACGGGTTGATGAAAAACATATGAATTGAAGAAAATATTGTTAGAGTTAGGGTCATTTCGGCTTTGGGTTCAGCACTTGGTAGAAGTTTTCTTAAATGTTCCAGATTTATTCGTAGTTTTTCTGGCACTTGCATCCTCTACGTACTATTATCGTTGATGTAGTATTATTATAATAATATTACTATTATCATTAAAATCTGTGTACTTTAAATTTACATAGAACAAATTTTTGATAAGGATAATATGTACTTAACATATAAGTGACTTTAATTTTATGATATATTGGGAAAGACTTTAATGATTAAATATTAAAATATTGATGTTTTATTATGCAATATATTATCTTAAAAATATAATTCAGGATTATTATACATTTTTTATAGATGTCTAAGAAAGTTTATAGAAATAAAGTGATGTAAATAATTAAGGTTATGCAAGTAAATGATGAGTTTTTTATTTTTTATTTCTTGAAAAGTTATTTGGCCAATCTTGTTTTAAGGTTCTCGAGTGCAGAATGGTAAAGAAAAGGTCTTAATTAAGTCAAAACAAATAGTGTCATTTTAACTTTACTTATGTTTATTTTTATAATAGATTTTGTTGTTCTAAAGATATTCATTGAATTATCGATCTCTGTTTTCAATGGCATGATGATTAATATACATGAATGAATATATAGAGACTCGACAATGAACATTAAGAAGAGACCATAAGATATGCAGTAATACACTGGATTAACAATGCTACAGTGGCCAAGATAACGTGTTCAAACAAGGAGTGGGAAATCCTAATTGAGAAATTGAGAGAAGTGTGGCACATTCCCCTAAAACTATGCATTAAATAAAGTTCAAACTTGAAGCAATATACTCTAAGATAGTATGCAAGGGGCTGCAAGTATTAGAATGCGGTGATGGAAAATAACTATAAAGAGCCAACGACTATAAGAAAGCAAGGAAAGCTTACAAATTTGATTACCAATATTAGCAATATATGTTTGATAAAATACCTTATGGAGTAATAATAAAGGATGAACTTGCAGATTTTGATGATAGTGAATGGTGGTTGTTATAACCATGACCAGCTTGGAATGTTAAGATAAATAGGAAGGAGTCATAGAACATTTAAAGAGAGCGAATGGAAGTTTCACAAACAAATATAAGAATTCAATGACAAATAGTAACTTGATACTCTTGAGGTGGCACATAAGTGACCATTTGAAAAAGAAAAAAAAATGTTTTTAAAAGAATCAATATAAGGTCTAATGGAAGATGGCATGTTTCAAGAAGGCAATACTTTCAATCAACTAGTAAAGTTGAAAGATTATATAATGGTGATGATCATTTTTAAGGAAGTTGTAGGAATTATGGTAACCTTAGATTACAATGGAAATAAAACCATGAATTTCTGTAGGGTGGAATAAAGAGGACAAAATAAAAAATTGGGAAGACTTTACAAGTGGAAAAAGGGGAAATGGCTTAGCATACAATTATTGATAGTCAAGCAAGGTTCCAATGTTTATAACAACAATATGAAATTTTAGGATTGAAGTAGCTAATTAAGTTCATGGAATTCTTTAAAGTGTATAATATTAAAGTGGGAAGGTAAATGTGGCAATGTGCTAATGTCTCAGGATAATTTATGAGGGCTATATTAAGTGACAAGTTCCCTTAATGATATTGATGAGTGGATTGAACAACAAGACTGGTAAGGGTTATATTGATGACCTACAAAATTTAGAAGTGTAAGGATTGGAAATTGTGAATACTTTTAATTGGTGAGAAATGACAAATGTTAAATTGGGAAAATGTTTCAAGGATAGTGATGGTTTAACTTTTGGAAAAGGATATAAACTATGTAGACTAATGAGAAAACATCGAGCATGAAGGGTAGGCATAAATATTGTTGGAAATTCTATAATGAGACCTTGAGAAGGATTACACATAAAATGACAAAAGAATGAAAATCATTCACTAATAGAGGGTGTATTTGACTAAATTTCATTCATGGTTTCATGACTAGATTGATGATATAATGAGACTTTTGTAAAATAAATTTATCTAGTTTATACCATGGGTAATGGAAGAAGTTACCAAGTACACCGAGCATATAAAATGTTTTGATGGATGAATAAGTGTAATAGTGGTTCAATGCTTCACCTTTCAAATCAATGGTAGTGTTGACAAGCCAATAGTGAAAGGTAAATATTAAATATAATAATTGTTTACCATGGGTAAAGGAGATACATTTCATGATAAGTTGAGGATTAAAAACTAATGGAAAAATAATTAAAGTAGAGAGTAAGAAGTTGGTATGCTATTGATGACTTATATATTTGGATTACATAAGTCAAATGAAACAAAAATTTAAGCAATGATGGTAATACTAGGAATAACTTAACTAGAGATTATGAATTTATTGGGTGAAACTTGGAAGTAAAGAGATTATATCAAAATTATAGCATACTAGTAGTATGGCTATGCCTATTCAGTAAATTTTGAACTTTCTTATGGAAAGAAGAGAAAATGATTATTGAAAGCATTTAACATCTGGTTGAGAACACAACACTAAGAGTGTTTATGGGATAGCCTAGATCTTAGATGGATGTTGAATAATCTTGTATCATAGTTGATATTCATTGTTTATATAAGAATATGAAATGGATTCATGATAAGAATGCTTAAAGTGTATTATTTCTCTATATTTGATGTGTATTGAGATGATTCTCATATTTATGATGTTATGGTATGAGGTTATGTTGACATGTGGTTTATTTATTATGAGATGTCATGATATATATTTGATGTTAATATGTTGATGTTGTAACTTATGAGGATATTATGATGTGAAGCATGTGGTAATTGCAAGCAAATTTTATAACATGAGAATGTGGTGATTAACAATGATGTTATGTTATTATGATGACATGCAAGAGTTGGCATGTAGATTTTATATGATATTATGATTATAACTAATGTAGTGGTTGCATGTTGAGGTGTGATGATTGACAGGACTCCACAAATGGGCCGAGAGGACCGGTTTATTTGATGATCTCATGTGAGCCCATATGCACAAGGGAGAATAAGTAACACCATATGGGCTGGGGACAAACTCAATCAACACTACATATGCCAGTGGTTCCTTTGTCTTGTATAGCTCTTGATGGATAGCTCTTGAGGGCTATGGGACCATCTTAAGGAGGCCAAGTGCCTGATATTGAAGGCTAGGTGCCTAGTATTATATTGGGATGCTGAAGTCTTGTAGGGGTGTAAGGACTTTGATGCTTGGAGTTGTGCACCTTAGTGAGTTGTGGAGGAAGTGGGCCAACCTTGCGAGATGCCCGGAGACATTAAGCACTGTACCGGATGCCTGTCTTGGGGTAGATGAGGTCTGAATCAGGCACGAGCCTTAGGGCCAGCCTTGGACTAGGATACAGACCGAGGAGGCTTATGCCTGGTTCCGAAAGTGGGAAAAAGGATAGAGATATCTTGGGATTTCTCGGGTGTTGTGCAACTTTTGATGCCTGCTGACTATACTAGTTCAACAAAGGGTGTCGGCAAACATGAAGTAATAAATAAAAAAAGAAAATGTTAAATAATTCAACTTAACTTCGGGACGAAGTTCCTTAAAGTGGGGGAGTATGTAATGTCTCTTAATAATAAATTAATAATATAATATAATATAATATTTTAAAATACACGAAATAAACCAATAAATTAATAAGTAATAATGTAATAATTAATAACAATACTAAAACTCTAAATAAAATAAAATAAAATAAAATAAAAAACAGAAAAATAGTAAAATTCAGTAAAGCTATCAAAAAGTAAAAACAAAAGAAATAAAACAAGAAAGTAGTAAAGTTGCATGTTGACACATGGGGTGTGTGCATGTGGTTTCCCTTCCAATGTTTGCTCTATTTAATAAATGGTGAGGAAGATGAGAGGCATTCCATCATTCCATGATTCCATCATCCATTCTCTTGGGAGAATAGTGTTGTGAGACAAAGGATTCCCTCGCAGTAGTACGTTGATTGAGGCCTCGTGGGTGGCCAGTTGTAGCAAGAGTTTGTGCAATTGAGCCTATGGTTGAGTGGAGATTCGTCCCCAAGACTTTGTTGCAATTAATAGAGTTCAACTCCGAAATCACAAGTGATAAATATCATCGCCACAGATAAGTTGTCTCTACTCATATTTTTGAAGTTTGATGTTAATTAGTTGATAAATTGCATGCTGATTATAAATCGCATGATTAATCTAATTAATTACATGTTTTTATTTCGGGGTTGTTACACTTTCCATTCATGTATCTAGATCGAGCCCAAGTGTCCTGCAAATATGTCATCCACATAGCCATTACAGGAATTTCTGATTCTGTCCAAAAATACTCTTAAAACCCAATTTTTGCAAAAATTTCTAAAAATTGAAAAACATAATTTATTTGCTTGAATATGCATAATAAGGTCAAAATAAGGTGTATATGGATGGTATATAGTGGAAAATGATGGAAATTAGGTGGATTTTAATAAACAAAATTTGATAAAAAACGAGGGCCAACATCTCCCCCTTGCTTACTCTCAAGCATGTCCTCATGCTTGCCTCTGTCTCCTTGACCTTTTTCTTTTATATGCTAACTAGCCTATTGATGTACCTGTGGCTCTGACCCTTGAAGATGAAGCTTTCTCTTTAACTACCTATAAAAGGATATCTATGCCTTCATGTACCTTTTCTCCTTCCTTGTAGATGACATTCTTTACTTTTTCTCCTCTCCTTTCCTCTGTTTTTCTAAAAAGAAATTTCATCATTTCTCTTTGAAGTGTTGCTCTTTGTAATATTCTTCACCTATCAGTGGAATTTTTTTTTTTTTGCTTGGGCTATGTATTCTGGAGTGATGGGAAAAAAAATGTCTCTGATGTGTGATGAGGTTTCACCACCAACACACAAATACAACAACTTTACATTATTCCTCCTCTCTTGATAAAACACCATAAATAACATCAATAAATCATTTTGGATGAGCATATTCAGAGAAGACAACAAATACAACTTGAATTTTGTAGTACATTCTGACACAACATTCATGTCCCTCGCAATATCAACAATTTCACTTAAAGGAGCCAATATCCATTTGCCCTCACATCTTCACTGAAAGAAGTCAACCTTGCAATGTCTCACAGTCACAGAGAAAACACCAATCAAACAAATCAAAGCTTCTTTCACTTGTGCAGGGGGTTTTCTTCTTGTATAATTCCACTACAAAATAACTTGTGCCAATCCTCTTTATGACTAGCCATTCTCTTTCAATTTACCAACTATTTTGCACACGCAATATACAAAATAAGGGTTGAAAGAACCATAAAAATACCCGAAATAGAAATGAATTTGAGAAAACTCCCAACATGGAGCCTAATTAGGCTCATTCCAAAGAAAACCCATGTTTTCATTTTTCAAATTTCATTTTCTTTTGCTCGGAAAAAGAAACGAAAATAGTGGCCTTTAAAAATTGAAATGCATTTCTAGGACTAAATAAAATTTCATGATCATTAAATTTGAAATCAATTTCTCTCTTCAAATGCTTCTCCAGTATCTTGCTTACCTCTTTTCTGATGCCCTTGACAAAGAGATGAAACCAATCCTCAAAAATATGAACTTACTGCTTCCGCAAACACAAAATTATGATATAGAAAGATTATAAAAACATAATAAACATGTTTTTATTAATCTATTTCTTATATTCTATCCTCTTGTTTCATCAAAAAAAATAAAAATAAAATAAAAATAAAATAAAATAAAAAATAAAAACAAACTCCTTTGTCTATGATGTAGAATTCTCTGTTTTTGAATTGGCTATGTAGAAAAATCAAAATTTTTATGTCACAATATCTTTTTGTTCTTCGAATTCTCACATAATTTCGCCTCTCTTTAAGAAAAAATCACCATGCAGTCATTATGCAATGATCTAAGCTCACCGTGTGCAAAATTTTTCAAATAATGGCTCATTGTATATATGTCAACATTCATCAAATAACTCATGAAATGGCTTCATTGCATATGTAAAATTTGTGAACTGTGTTTTTTAATTATGAATGAGGAAATCGTTTTTTTTAAGATACCTAAGCTGCAACAAAATCAATTAAACCCTCTGTCTTTGCCTCCAACAATTAAATGCTCAGAATCTGAAATCTGGAAAAAAACTCTCTGCTCTTTCAGAAATCGAAATTGATTTATACTTTGTCTTTTCAGAACTCAAAAATCAATTCTGGGAATGATTAACTCTCTCTTAAATTGAAATCAAATTATTGAAATGAACAATTTTCACAAATCTGAACAATTGTTTTCAAATTCACCTTCTCTGCCTTCTTATAAATAGAGTTCTTTTATGCAATCTAGAGTCTTCTTATCACATTATTCCTTGGAAATTACGAGTTTTCCACTCGCAGTTTTAGCTCCAACGCTCATGCATTCACAACCTTAACACTGACTTCGAACTCACCATGCACTTGTTCTTTAAAAAACGTTCACGGTGATGGAGAAATCATTTCTAAGTTATCGATGTTCTGTAAAGATTATACATTGGGGTTTGATTGCAATAACTAATGATTGGAAATTGGTTTATGTTGACATCACTGAAGTTCAAACCCTGATTTTTCAAAACAAACTAACCCTCTTCAATTACAATTTAATTCGCAAAGATTTGGTTATCACTGCAAATTGATTTTGAAAGATATGAATCTAACGTTTCAAACTGGCAATTTACTGCAAATAGACAATTGGAACTATGACTTCACTTGCCATTAACAACTAGGGATACAACTAAAGATTCCTACCTCTTGCACACTAACTTTGGGGTCTAAGAAGTAACTAACCCAGAGTTAACACTGGCGCGATTTGTGATCTTTGGATATTTGCCGAGAACAATTTTAACACTTTGACTTCAACCATCAGAGTTTAAATAACTTCAGAATCATTTTTATGCCTAAAAATATGGATTACATGCAAAATACTTGGATTCTAGCGAGGATTTGTTTATACGTGTTCCTTTCCTTTTTTTTTTAAATCATTTGTACATCAAATAGGGTTATCACAAGTGTACTTTGAGCTAATGGCTATGCTGCATTTTGAGTGAGCTAATGGATGCAATGCGTAGACATTGCTGCATCGATCCTATATATTCCGACTTGTTTCTTCTCATTTCAATTCACTGTTTACATTTCCCATGGCACAACCTTCAGAAATTTGTAATGCTTTTCTTGTTTGGATGGAACTCTTGTTTGAATACCGAGAACTATGCCTGCCTTCTCACCATTATTTTGCATTACCCACTTTTGTTATGTTCATGGCTTCGCTCATTTCGCTTCCCCACGTTCTTTATCATTTCTTTTTAATTCATAGCCACCAACATTATGTTGCATGCCCATATTGTAGTTTGTTTGCATCATAATTTCATGTCCTTCATTGCATTGCATTTTCATTTTCCACTTAGGTTTTGTCATATTTTCATATTGCGCTCATTCCATACCTTAGGTTATATTGTTTTCTTAATTTAATTTTAAAATGACCATAGGATAGGTCATTTTTAAAATTAAATTATTTTCCTTATGATACTAACCTTTAACCTTTGTGTGGTTTTTGCAGGTCAAACAAATTCCTTAGGGGAAAAACATTGCCCTTATTTTTCAATCAAAAATGCTTATAAAAATGTATAGGAAAATGATTTTTTTATATGGTAGGATAATGTATAGGGAAATGATTTTTGTATGGTAGGATTAGGGTAAATGATAGTTTGTAATATAGTTTATTATGATGAAGTTAATGGGATAAATGTGGAATGGTAAATGTAGTGGAGGAATGGTAAATGTAGTGGAATGCATATCAAGTTAAACTAGTTTTATCAATTTCTATATTTTTTTCAAAAATCAAAGGTTCTAAGAGATTTTTTTTTTTACACTTACTATACTTGTACTTCCATAATAGCTTGATGTTAATGTTAATTGATGATGTCCTTTGCTGGTCCATTTTTTCCTCATGATGATGGTTCTTCAAGTATATTCTTTGATGGAATGTAGACACTAGTTTCTGCATCTGATATTCAAGTCCCTTTTATATTGTCTTTGTTCAGGTCCCTCGCTGATGAATGTGAATGTGGATACATTATTCAGGTCCCTTATCAAACCATTGCTCAAACTATTTGCATAGTTTTATTACGAATCTTCCCCCTTGCTTATTCTGAGACTTGTCCCCAAGTCTTGCTTACTCTGGAGGATGATTCCTACAAACTCAAACTGAAGAAATGGTAAAACAAAATAGAGAATTCATATTGGCCAAACAAGTTGGTTTTCCGATGTGAATTCGAGTTTGTGTTGTGCTAGTTTCCTAGATTTTCACAACCAAACTCCTTTATTATTTTTGATCTTTTTCTATTTTTTTATTCTTTTCTTTTCTGGATGGAGGTGGGGTGTAATGGAGTAGGGAAGTATGAAAAGCTTATGAAAATAGGTTATATTGAAGTCATGATATAGTAGTAAATGGATAGATAATAAGTCTGGACTTCAACATGCATGATCACAGAGCTTAACATACAATATTGATGATTGATGAAATCATGAACAATATGGCTTATGAAAGGCTTCTTTGGAAATGGATGTGACTTTTCATGGTACAAAACTTGGCTTTTTCTTCTGATGATTAGCTTCATGTCTTTTTCCTCGATCTTAATTCATGTTGTAGGGTTTGTTGGTGTTGTTGGTCAGCAACTAAGAGCAGGCTTCACAAATTTGAGTTTCATTGGCTAACTCAATATCAGGTGAATTCCCACTTCATTTTCACTTGAATAATTTCATTTCATATTCGTAGATATGAATTTTTAAAGATTGATTTTGAAAATCCTTCATCTATGAAATTGACCTCTCAAATCTTCTGGGGACCTGCAAAAACATAACACTTGCCTGCAATTCAATATTAGATGATGGAGGAAGAGAGGTGTACAACCTCTCTCCTTCCAATAAGTATGTAAAGAATTACAATCATTGCTTAGAAAACAAGTCCAAAGATAATATACAAACAAAATGCATTTATTTACCCCTTGAGGAATGGTGGCCAACCTAGACCTCCTAGCGGTATTTTGTTTACAAAATATTCGTTTTATATCCAATTAGAGTGATTCCAAAGCCAAGTTGAAGTGAATTCATATGGATACCTCTAGTATAAACAGGTTTTCGAAATTGTTAAAAGTGGTAAAAATTATAAGGAATACCATGTTTGATAGAGTTACTTGTTAATTTTTAACTAGACCAACAGTTACTGTTTAGAGTGTAACGTTTTCGTTAAAGATCGGATTGATGTGATTCCACTTGGAGATTAAAGTAGATTCATTTTTGTTTTTCCAGTAAAAACAATTTTGAAAATCATTGGGTTTGATCACACAAAATTGGTGATGAACATACCTAGGAGGCATAGTTTTACTATGCTGATTTGAAGACATGCAATCACTAAATGTGGCATAACGTTTTCATTTGACCTCCAAATGGGATGATTCAAATTGTGTATTGATCTATACTTGAATATATATCTCTCATATAAACAAGTTTTGAAAATAAGATGATTTGGTATGTCAAATATGCCAATGAACAGTCAAGACATAGAATTGTCACCATGCAGAGTTTTCGAAAAACAGTTAGTATTTCAAGAATAATTTTTTCATATGATACCTAATTGAAGTGATTCAAATTGATTTGGAAACTAGATTCCAAGGGATATCTTCCCTATGAATTTCAGGTAAAAATGTTTCCATTAGACATCTCAAATCAAGGTTGTACAACTCTGTCCTCAACATTTCACTTGAGACCTAGTTTTGATTTTGATCACATTTTTAGTTGTGATATAAATTGAAATTTTCAAAATGGATTCCAAAACTAGATTGCAAGAGATATGTAAAAAAAAACATGATTTAAAAATGATCATATATGGTTACCCAAAATATGATTGTTCTTACTACATTTTTTCCATGTAGTCCTTTCAAATGAATATTGAACAATGATTTGAAGAAATATTCATGACAGAAATATTCATGACAGTTTGAAACAAAATTATTATGGACGTCTTATGCTGAATTCATTCTACTTGTTTATCTATTATTCTATCCTATTCTATTTTAGAAAAACAATTCATTCTCTCAAGTATAAGAGAATTTCCAATGCATCCATTTTCGTAACAAGATCATAAGTAAACTCATATCTAAATTTGAAAAATATACGTTAATGAATGTTTGGACATGAAAATTTATCTGATAATAAAGATTTGATGAGAAAGAATGTTGAAAAATGGAGTAGTTTTGTGACCTAATGACTAGTTGAAACCAAGTTTTAAGATGATCTTTTTTTGCTTCGCTCTCATTAATTGTCATAGCACAAAACTCTTCTTGTGGTACTTCTTCAAAATCTTGTATGCACAAGGGATCTTGTGATATACATGCTATAAATTCTTCAATTTCTGGCTCTAATGTTTGATCTTCATTGCATGTGATCTATGACTCATTCATCTCCTCATAAAGAGCTGGAAGAAAGTTCTAGATTCTCTTCTTGTGGATCATCTTCATGGATGTTTTGTTGCTCTTCTATCCTTAGACATGAAGATTCATCCCTAGTGAGCATTCTAAATTGAGGACAAGGACTTGAGAATAGTTTTGTGGTGGCATACTCTCCTTCTCTATATGATTTCTTTAACATCATTTTTTTTAGATCTTGTCTTACAAATGGATTTTGTAGTTATTTTTTATTTTATTTTTTGTTGGGGGTTTTGTTTTGGGAATCTACTTTTAGGATCTCTATTTCTTGGCATAAAGAAACATAATTAAGATAAATGTATCTTAACTAATTTTTTTAATCAAATTTTTAGTGTTTTTGTTTATCTTTCATTTGATTATGCTGATAATTGCCTCCTTGGAAACGACGCCAAAATGTCGAGCTAATTTATTAAAAAAAATTAACACAAGTATTTAATTATCATTCGGGTTGTAAAATTTGGAGGCAAGTCCACACTGTATGGATATCAGAGCTAGCCAAGCTTAGAAGATAAAATTTGAAGAGTTAAGGAAGTTGTAAGAAGAGCTTCGGCGTAAATCACATGAGAAAGACCTTTGTCGACGCGTTTCGAACCAACTAGTGTGGTTCATCATCAGGACAAGTTGAAGACAGATCTGGCCTAGCAAGTTAAATAGACAGAGCAGAGAATCAAACGGCTATAAAACGGCTATAATTGACCCTAGGACCAAGGTAACAAAATAAATTTAATATTTTTATTATTAATATTATTTTATTTCTAGAAATAAGTAAAATTAGTATCACAAGTAATATATTTAAATAAATATCTTTATGTTATTAATAAATTAATACTAACGAAGGCCTTGAATTCCATTCATATTCCTAAAAAATAGGATGTTAGGAGTAAATGAATAAATATATAATTCTAATGGTCATAGGTTCTTAAATTAATAACTAACTATATATATGAATGTTTATTAAAGGTATGATAATTCGTTAGTAAAATTATAATCCTTACCTTTTATGTAATATCCTATTTTATTTGTTTATAAGGTTATTAAATAAACAATTAATAATATCTTTTTACGAGGTTGAATTTGACCCTAGGACCAAGGTAACAAAATAAATTTAATATTTTTATTATTAATATTATTTTATTTCTAGAAATAAGTAAAATTAGTATCACAAGTAATATATTTAAATAAATATTTTTATGTTATTAATAAATTAATACTAATGGAGGCCTTGAATTCCATTCATATTCCTAAAAATAGGATGTTAGGAGTAAATGAATAAATATATAATTCTAATGGTCATAGGTTCTTAAATTAATAACTAACTATATATATGAATGTTTATTAAAGGTATGATAATTCGTTAGTAAAATTATAATCCTTACCTTTTATGTAATATCATATTTTATTTGTTTATAAGGTTATTAAATAAACAACTAATCATATCTTCTTACGAGGTTGGATTGAAAAGTAAGGGTGAATTCTTACTAAATAATTTAATTGATTTACTGAGATTATATATACATACATATATATATATATAT
>APFE030379234.1:0-14698 GCA_000404065.3 Pinus taeda | reverse complement strand
ATATAATGACCAAAGGAATAAAAATGACAAGCAAGGGACTCATATCAACCCTTATCAAAGAGAAAATCTTATTTCTACAAAAAGACCGAAAGTTAATCAAAAATAACAATCGGAGGAACAGGCTAACAAGGCCAGAATATGGAGCTGCCAGCGAAAAATTCGAACACGTAAGACGAAATCGACTCGGAGAAAGAATCCGGATGAACCGAAGGGGGAAGGAAGAAACCCTAAGAGGATAGGGCAGGGATCCAACTTCTACTAACCTTCCAACCATCATCATGATTAAGATTGATGGGTCTTCGTTCAATTTCAATAGCTTCCCTTAACTTACGATGATGGAACCGATCCACCCTGGCAATGACTTTGGCCTCCTCGATGCAGACTTGATGCTTAGTCTTATCCACATGCTCTGCTAAGGCTGAGGACTTTGTTCTACCATGTCTCAGGTCTGTTGCATGTTCGCAAATTCTCTGCTGGATGGAGCACCCTGTTTCTCCTATATAGGGTGTCCCACAAGAGCAAGGAATCAAATAAACTCCCTTCAAATCCTTGGGGTTAACAGGATCCTTCACCGATCGCAGTGAATTACGAATGGTTTTTAGGGGCCTGAAGGTAGAGGGAATATCAAACTTTCTGAGGATCCGAGCAATCTTGTCCGTGGTTCCTTGGATGTAGGAAAGATGAACACCTGGATGGCGTTCCTTAGGCTCTTTCTTAATCAACGCATTTTTGGAGGCTCTAAGGAAAGCCTTCCGCCCAAGCTGCCTACTATATCCGTTTTCCACAAAGACATCAAGGAGGTGGGATCTCTCTCCATCCAGGCTCTCCTTATCTAAGATCCTGAGGGCACGCGTAGCTAGGGTGTTAAGGACACCCATCTTCTAGGCCGGGAAATGATGGGAATCGGCATGAAGATATTGCTCTGTGTGCGTTTTCTTTCTGTACACCGCGTGGGAGAGAGAGCCGTCCTTCTTCCTAGAAATAAGAATATCCAGGAAAGGGAGGCTACCATTGACCTCTTTTTCCAGGAAGTACCAATTACAAATATAAACCTATTTTAACAATTTCTAATTCATTTATGTAATATGTGAGGAATGAGGCTCCTGACTTAGGAGAACCAGGTTGCCCTTCCCTACAATACTACATTCATGAAAATAAATCTAAATCACTAATTAACAATGGTTTATGATGCAGAAGATGTAAAAGAAGAGGCTCTTACCTAAGAAGGACCAGATTGTCCTTCTTCCCAATTCTACTATATCATAATCACCATTGCTTCAAACCAGAAATGCAGAAATAACTTCAAATAAGAAAAGGAGAATGAAATTTAGTTTTAGTTTAAGATCAAATAGAAGGGGAAATTAACTTAAATTCTTGTGTGTCCCTTCATATGTAGATTATAATTAAACCAATATTCATTCAGCAATCATCACACATATAAATACATTTGAAACAAGAACTAATTTATGAAAACTACGAAAATTTAACCAAGAAGTGCACTTAGCTTGGTGTGGGGGCCCTCCACCCTTGTCTTGCACACTTGAAGAAATATCAGCTACAAAAACTTCAGTAAATCAACCAAGCATGAACAACAAATTGAAATGAAACAGGTTCTTCAATTATCTTTCAGTCTTCAAAGAGTCTCAAAATCAAATTACATTAATTCTACATGCCATAAGCCTTCAAAGTTTTGGCTTAAATAGAAGGTCATGAAACAAACTGATCTAAAGTATCTCTAACAACTATATCTATCCATATCCACCTATCCAAGTCGAATCCATCCAATCTATCACTAAAAATATGAAAAATCCCATGAAATTATAAAACTTCTCTATTTCCTAGGGATTTTCTGGATGACTAGTCATGTTTGACCAGCCTTGACCGGGCCTGATTTAGCTTGTTTTGACCAAACCAATTGGAATTAATTTAGTCCTAGTTCCCAAGCTTTCCATTCATGTATCTAGCTCAAGCCCAAGTGTCCTGCAAATATGTCATCCACATAGCCATTACGAGAATTTTTTATTCTGTCGAAAAATACTCTTAAAACTCAATTTTTGCAAAAATATCTAAAAATTGAAAAACATAATTTATTTGCTTGAATATGCATAATAAGGTCAAAAAAAGGTGTATATGGATGGTATATGGTGGAAAATGATGGAAATTAGGTAGATTTTAATAAGCAAAATTTGATCAAAAACGAGGGCCAACAATGTGCATGAGACATGGTTACAGGAGTTACCATATCAATAATATTTGTTCTCCTTTTTTTCCCATAATATCCACATTTTTATTCTTAGGTTGATTACACATGATGATTTACTTCAACATATAATATGGTGTGAGAGTTATTTATGTCCAAGTCACTACAATTAAGGATCCCTTCCTATTTAACAAAGGAATGGTTTGGAAGAAGTGATGGCTAGATTTGGTCTCTCCCTTAAAGAGAAAATATAGGTGAATTATCTTCACATTATAGATATTATATTTTCAAGTGAATAGTTAATCAAACCATATGTTTTTTCACTTAAAATATCTTTCGTAATGAATATAAATATTAACGGAGGGTGAGCCTTCCAAGTGGGTTGTCCTTCCACAAATTATATTGAATAAGAAAGAAAATAAGTTCGATGACATGAAGTAGTTTCCTCTATTGAATGCTTAAATTATATACTAACTAAAAATCATTTATGGAGTTCCCAAATGCCTATATGTTAAGAATTACGTGCCTAACTCCCATTTAGTACTTTTTTGTTATAGAATTGATTCGAATTGTAGAGAGAATGAAATGAAAGAACATGCAATAATATATAAATAATGCAAACACAATGTTGTGGCATGCTTTTATAGTGAAAATCAATTTCTCTTAATGAATAAACTAGTGAAAAGAAATTTGATATACATAACAATACAAATGTCTAGAACAATGGCAGCTTATAATCTCTAAGAAGAGATGTGATGGTTACACTCAAATAAATAAATAAAAACCCACCCTGAAAGGTGAAAAGTATAGTTTATAGTAATGTTAATTAAACCTAGGAAACAAAACCCATAAAATGAAAGAAATAGAACCCTAACATTATTAGGGTTAGGGGCATCACTGAATTGGACAAAATTGAGTTGTCAAAGAAATTGGGTAGCATTGTAAACATCATAACTTTCACTCGTTGCTATATTTGGGGTCTTCATTAACTCGTTGGAAATGACTGTAGGTGTCTATGATTTTGGTTTGGTGTCATTACCCCCAAAAGTGCATAGGAAATCCCTCAAAAATATGTTGAAAATTCATGAATAATTTTTTTTCCAATATTTGGACCATTTTTAAGATACCCTAGTTAGCCGCCTCAATTAGTTCTTGGCCCTTGCATATTAATAGTCTCCATTGTGTCAAGTTGTCAAAACTGATGAGGAAACTTTTGTTGGATTTGATTCTTGCCAAACCAATATCCCTGGTGAATACATTGTCATCCTTTGACAATCCAATAAAGTTATATGTTTTGATGGTGGTTTCTCTTCATCTTGGTCTCCATGATGTAAGATACTATAACTTTCTCAATGAAGTTAGGGTTTGTCTTTGTAATATTCAAGTGTTCTTCCACTTTTGAGGTGGAAAGTATGGATGCCACAACCACATTAAATAAAGGGTGTAAATTGAAGAAGGACACAAGATTCACTTAAAAATTACTTTTACCACGACTTTGGTGGTAGTGTGAGTCCCATATCAGAGTGGTTTAAGGATCCTTTGGTATTTTTTGAGTTGTTTCTTCTGCAACTACAACCACACATTGTCACCAACCTAAAATTTGTGATGGACATGACTTTGATCATGTTATTTCTTATACTTGGTGTTGATTTACGGTAACATCAGATGTGTTATAAGCCTCAAAATATGCACGGAGGCTAGGACAGATGTATTCCAAATACCCAGAAATCGTTTTGGGAAATTCCAACCGGAGACAACTTTATTAAAATAATTAATTATTTTTAATGGATGCCTAAGTCTAAACTTAAGAAATTAAAATAATTAAATGGTATTAATAAAAATGGGTGTGAATCTTCTAGAAGAAGATAGATATCGAGTCAATATGATCTGAGCCATTGATTAGAAATTAATCTGGTTCATTGATTACTCAAAGAGAAGATTATAAGAAGGATTTTGATGGGAATTTGGAAGACACATCGAGTGAGATCAAGAGATCGATTTCTCAAGGGAGTAGCAAAACAATTGCAGGAGAAGTCACCGAGGATATTTTTTGCAGTGAGGGGCAGAGATAGTTTTCCGGAGGAATTTTTTCCTAATCCAGAGAGTGCAAGGCAGAGAGGGCAGAGAGTAACCAAGTGAGGCAATGCAGAGCTTCAGAGGGAGTCCATAATTCTACTAGGAAACAATCAAGATCTAGTGTTGGAGCCGGGGTATGAAACCGGGAGACCAGAGGGATGAAGTTTCCAGCTAGCAGGAGGTCAAGAAGAGGTGCAGCGCAGTCCCAGTAGCAGTGATGCAGTAACTGCATAGGTGTGACGCAATGCTACGCAGAGGCTCATATCTAGTGCAGATCAGTGCCAAATTTTCCAATGATAGGGTGAGATCATCTCACTATCTTTTGTCCATTTAGATCTCTATATAAGATTTCCAGTTTGGGCATCTGAAGTATTGTATTCAGAAACTACTGCATAATAATACAAACCCTCAGCGGCTGCACCGATTTTCCCACATTGGGTTTTTTCCGGGGACATTTGTCCAAAAACAACAATGTCACTTGTGTGTGTGTTATTTCTTCTTGCTCAGTTCTTATTTCTGCATATAATTTAATTAGTGAAGGATGTAGTCGTATTTACTTCGATATTTACAGTGTAACATAGTAAATAACTTGCATGAATTAACAAGAAGGAGAAGTAATATAAATTTGTTGCAGTAGGGGATTTGGGCCTCCAAATTTTCACATGGTTTCAGAGTGTAGGTGAAGCAACAGAGTAGACCAGAAGAGTCCAATGTTGAAGAGAAGGAGGGAGATCGAAGTGCTGTGTAGGCAATAGATCGAATCCCTAGAGGGATTGCACAATCCAGGCCAAGAGGGCAAGATTCTTGAGGAAAATCTCTCTTTGAGTGACTTGACAGAGAGGTAACATTTCCAGTTCATGAATGGTTAGTGGCAGAGGGAGATGTGTAGCAATAGATTTCGTGCAGAGAATTCTTTAGGTGGGATGTAGTTTTCTGCAGTGTTTGTTGCGTCAGGAAAGAGACAGAAGAAGGAATAAGGCACTTTTCGGGGAGATTTCTTCCTTAGTGAATTTCGAGCTAAGGAATTATATTTCTGAATTACTGAGCAATAGTAGCAAGAAGTATATCTACTAACTCCAGTAAGGAGTGTGTAGGCCAGCCTAACAGTTGTGCAGAGGAGAGAGGAAGCAGTTCAAATTTTTGTTGGCTAAGATGGTAGATAATGGGCCGAGAGATCAAGATCGATTGGACAGAGCATCCAACTATGTGATCTGGAAGGCTAGGATCTCCTGCCTTCTAGATGAGCATGATCTCAAAGCCTATGTCAATAGTGTGGTAGTTGAACTTGTCGATGCAGATCCGGTCAATAAGTACAAGGCTGAGATGGTGAAGGCCAAGCGATTGATCCTCGACAAAATGAGGATCACGTTATATGTCACATTACTAGCAAAGGGAAGATGTACTTGGAGGAGAAAATGAGATCCACAAGGATGCAGAAGTGGGAACGCATTGATCCGTTCCTATCGAAGCTTTAAGAAGTCGGAGATCAGTTGGCAATTGCAGGATCAGTGCCTCAACCTACATAGATGGCGAGGTTGGCGTTGAATTTAGTCTCAAAAGAATGGAAAGTATTTTTCTAGAGTATCCTCGGCAGAGAGAAATTACCAGATTGGGAAGGGATGTGGGTTGCTCTTCAACAGGAAGAGGTGAGGTGAGACTTAGTTAAATGAAAACTTGAAGGCAACAACAGTAGTGGGAGGAAGCCCAAGGAGGAGGAGGACAATGCAACCCTTACATCAAAGGGGCAACAGGAGCAGCAGAGGCAGAAGGAGGACGTATCTAACATCAAATTTTTCTAGTGTGGTGAATTTGGTCACTACACTATGCAGTGTCCTCTTAAGAAGAAGGACAAGGACGAGAAACATGATCCGCAGGCTGCAACCGCAAGGATCAAGGAGGAGTTTTCCATGATTGCCCAGATACCTCAAGGAGAGAGGTGGGGTGATCTAGAATTGTAGTTCGAAAGAACTGCAGATGGGCAAGATCCATGAGGAATCCACCTCTTGGATCAATACCTTGCTACGTGAGCCCATATTAGAATTCGTAGGATGGACAAGTGTCAATTGGTGGAGAGGAATGCTAGAGTGATAGTTGCAGTGGCTAGGAGCACCAGAAACTAAACAACGCAGAGCAAAGTTGAAAACAGTGTAGATTCAACAACAACATAGAGACTTTAGAGGGTCAGTGTGGAGACTAGAAGCAGTCAGAACTCCAACAATAGATGCATCACATTGAACACCTTTGGTTCAGTGTTTTGGATGTTTTTCTATTGCAAAAACAACAAAGTTGTAGTGCAGATGCAGTTGGTAGCAACACAGATGCAAAATTTGCACAGTAGTTGGTGGGAAGTGATGTCATACATGAGAAACGTAGAGGGAGATGTTACACAATTAGGGTGATGCTTCAACAGGTTGCATTACTAGAGCACATTCCTCGTTGAGAGGGAGTGTTGATTTATGGTAGCATTGGATGTGATCTAACCCTCAAAATGTGTAGGGAGGCTAGGATACATGTATTCCAGAATACCCAGAAA
Organism: Pinus taeda; assembly: GCA_000404065.3. Classification (NCBI taxonomy): domain Eukaryota; kingdom Viridiplantae; phylum Streptophyta; class Pinopsida; order Pinales; family Pinaceae; genus Pinus; species Pinus taeda. Next base: position 7,889 of record APFE030379234.1, on the reverse strand, counting down.
TCGTTTTGGGAAATTCCACTCGGAGACAATTTTATTAAAATAATTAATTATTTTTAATGGATGCCTAAGTCTAAATTTAGGAAATTAAAATAATTTAGGGGTATTAATAAAACTGGGTGTGAATCTTCTAGAAGAAGACGATGATTGAGTTAATATGATCTGAGTCATTGATTAGAATTTAATCTGGGTCGTTGATTACTCAACGAGAAGATTATAAGGACTTCGATGGGCATTTGGAAGACACATCGAGTGAGATCAAGAGATCAATTTCTCAAGAGAGAAGCGTAGTAGTTGCAACGAGGAGATTTCTTGTAGTGAGGGGCAGGGATGGCTTTCCAGAGGAAGTTTTTTCTAATATATAGAGTGCAAGGCAGAGAGGGCAGAGAGTAGTCTGGAAAGGCAGCGCATAGCCACATTGTGGTAGTGCAGAGCTTCAGAGGGAGTCTATATTTCTGCTGGGGAACAGTTGGGATCTAGTGCCGGAGCCGGGGTGTAAGACCCAGAGGCCAGAGGGTCGAAGTTTCCAGCTAGCAGGAGATGAAGAAGAGGTGCACCACAGTCCCAACAACAATGACGCAGTTACTACATAGGTGTGATGCAGTGTTGCGCAGAGGCTCATCTCTAGTGCAGATCAATGTCGATTTTCTAGTGACAAGGTGAGATCATCTCGCTATCTTTTGTCCAGTTAGATATCTGTATAGGATTGCCATTTTGGGCATCTGAAGAATTGTATTCAGAAACTACTGCATAATAATACAAACCCTAAGTTGTTGCATCAATTTTCCCACATTGGGTTTTTCTGGGGACATTTGTCCAAAACCAACAGTGTCACTTGTGTGTATGTTATTTCTTCTTGCTCACTTCTTGTTTCCACATATAGTTTAATTAGTGAAGGTTGCAGTCGTATTTACTTCAATATTTATAGTGTAACACAATAAATAACTTGCATGAATTAACAAGTAAGAGAAGTAATATCATTTTGTTGCAATAAAGGATTTGGGTCTCGAAATTTTCACACTTAGTATTTACTTCCTATGAAATAACATAAACAAGACTTCTTATTAGATGTGTTAGATTTTTTTTATTTTTTTTTTATGCTTTGTATACTTTGTTTTAGGCACATGAAAAATCGTTCATTTTGTATTGATGTAATTAGTAAAACCACAATAATTAAAAATAATGACTAAAAATGCACATACTCTTAAAATATTATATTTAATACCATTATTAAAAAAACTTTATTATAATTGTGTTGAAAATAAGAAAAACTATTATAACTTTTTTTTTAAAATCTATCTTATTTAAAATATGAAATAAATAAAATATATAAAATATTTAAAAATAACCTAAATAATAAATATTTTTTATATGCACTTCATATAAAATTTCAACTCAATTTATTTTATTAAATAATATAAAATAATATCCATAATTTTAATACTAAATTGTAAATTATATCGATGGTATACTTCGGAAAGTCTCTGGCTTGTAAGAGATAGGCATCTAATATTTACTGAATGTCACAACTGATTAGACGAACGACAACCCCATTGTCACGTAACATGGTAACAAAAAATACACGTCACGGACATTGGAGAGAAATAGGGAGCCAATGATTTGATAGCAGAGCTCACACATCTGATCTCTAAAGTCTTTTTTTCTTAACTTTTTAGTGCCATGACATATTATTAGAAGCCCCACGTTACGTGAGTGGATGTCACCTTGAAAGTAACACGTGAGTGGTTCTCCCAATTTCTAAATTAAAATAACACGTGGCGTGTATTTAAAAATAATAATGAAGTGATGAGATAATTCCAATGGCCTACCTTTCAAGTCTATATTGCCAACTTTATAGACCTATATGGGGGGACAATAATATCATTTGATATGCGTACTTTCAAATCTATCACTAATAATATAATTAACCAGTCATATATATATCAAATGGATTTTGACTTTATATAGAAATATATAAAAGTTAAAACATATATTCTATGGTCTTTCCCACTCTATGTCTTTTGGTTGTAACCCACTTTTTACAACAATATGCTGCATCGTAAAACGTGAGTAAACACCACTTTTTTAAATTTGCTTGTAGAAACGAGATGTTCAAGTTTTTTCCACGATTGTGTAGATTCATGTACGACCTTAATGAACTCCACCTAGGTCTGATTAGATATGTTTTTTAAATACCAATTTTTTTATTATACTATCACGAAAAACAAGCTTGAATTTTTAATTAGTTTGATATTTATTTAAGTTTAGAAAAAATTTAAATATTTTGAAAATCAAAAATAGTTTGAATTTTATTATTATTATTTATTATTTATTTTTATGAAATGAACTAATTTCATTAGTGTTTTAAAAATTTGATATTGTTTAGGAAAAAAAATTATTTAAAAAAAAAAAAAGTAAAATCTTAAAACCAAGCCAGTCATAATATTTATATAAAGAGGTGTTATTCTAATCAAATCTAAATATTTATGAAAATTGAATTATTGTATGAAGCAAGTGTTTATAGTGTTAATAAGTGTTACACCTATCAAAACCTAGTTTTTCTATTTTATTTTTACTATATAGTTTACTAATAAAAATATACAAAACCAATAAATATAGTTTATTCATATATTATATAATTAATTTTTAATTTGACAGGTTTTTAAAATTTTAATTAATATTGGATAAAGAATTTTAAAATAAGATAAATAACAATATATATATATATATATATATTTTTTAGTTACAAAAATTTATTTATAATTTATTTTCATAAATCATTTAGATTTCTTTTAAATACAATTTATCTATAATTAATTATTAGACAATTTTAATTATTCATTTTTTATGTTTTATATGAAAAATATGATGTGATTTCAAAATTTATATATTTATATTTTTTAATACAAAAATTTTAAATTAATAATAATAATTTAATTTTACAGAGATATAAATATGATAGTATATGTAAGGCTATCTTACTTTAGGGTTTATGGCTACTATGTGTGTGTAGTTTTGGAGGCTTTTAACTCTATAAACATTAAAATTAATCTAAAGTAATTATCAATTACTTTTTACATAAGAAGTAGGTATTAAGCATCAATGTTGCATGTTACACTTGTTTATTTTGTTTTTTGAAATGAGATCTTCAATTCTTTCCTACGATTGAGTAGATTCATCCGCTATCTTAATGAACTCTAGCTAGGTTTGGTTGGACACGGTTCTCATGCAAATAAAATCAAGAGGATTGTTAATATAACATATATATATGTAAGAGCGATTGGATAAGTAGAGGTTCTTGCAATCATCTAGATATGTTCCAACTACGCATGGAATCTCTTCTGAACTTCAAGGTTTAGCATTAATTTTGCCATGGTTTAGTTTGTCTTTTCACACGGTATCTATGTATTCACAAGTATGACAATGACCAATTAAAATGGTTTAGGATGTGAAGTAAATGGTTACCCTAAACATCAATCAATATTACGAAACATTACAACAATCTATACTAAATAATAAAAAATTACATATGTAACACAATTAAAACCAAGTGAGAAGTTAATGCCTTAATTATTAAGGTTATAATATTAATACTAATAATCTAATTTTAAGGTTACATATAAGTCATACACAAAATTGGTATATGAAATCTCTTTGTTTGTTGGACAAGAGATGAAAACTTAGAAATTTAAAATATCTTGAAAAAAAACTTAACATAAACTTTTTCTAACTATAACTAACTAGATGTGGATCATGTTACAAGATTAGATAAACCAATTTCCATGTTAAGTCATCACCTATTTAATATTCTTCATATTTTTTATTTAACATCAAAGAACATATATTTGAGGTTTTCCTTCATTCCCCATCCTTCAACCATAGGTTATATAGTTCCCAATGTGATGTTTTTTCATAGACATCATTTGTATTTGACAATAATTTGTTGTGCGAGGACCTAAAATTGCTTAACCATTGTAAGGATTCCTCCTCCTTCAATTTTAGATTTCTAGAACTTTGATATTTTGTCTGTAAACCTTAATGTAAATCTTTCAAATAAATATTCCACTATCTCTTGATGGGGCCAACCCACATGATCCCAACGTTCCACCTGTTGAAGTGTATTACACCATGGCAAGGGTTATGATGTGTTTATTTGTTGTTTAATTATATGGTGCAATCTGCGGAATCGGTACTCTGGATTTGTTTTAATGAGGGGAGGTACTTCCGCCTCGCCTCCGCTTGACAACTGTGTGTCTCGGGAACTTCAGTAGAGATGAGGGTTTTCTTTTGGTTCTCGACCCTTCGCGCTCATTTACTTTAGTTACTCCCGGTTATGGTATTCCTTTTTCGCTCTGTAAATGGGTGACCTCTATTGTTGTCTGTGGGTTTTTTGGATGGTTCGGTCCACTGGTTCGATACCCTGCTGCCCTTTCAACAATGCTTTTGGTTTATGCTCGGCCCTTCTTGTTTCACTGGCGTCTGCTCATTATGATGGTAAGTTTCGAAACATTTCTATACGGCTAGGGTCTCAATGGTTGTTCTCGGCTCGTCTTCAGCTGTTTTCTTCGAAACTCTTGTTGGTTTCTGTATCTGAGCGATTTTATGGGTGCCTGTGTATGGTTGGGGTTTGTCTCCTTGCTGTCTGCTAATGTATTCTGCTTGCTATGTTCGTGCTCTTCTGCAAAGATTTTCTTGGTGGCTCTGCTCCTGGTGGTCTGGTGACAACGTTTTCAGTTGGCGATTCCGCAAGCCATGCTGGTAAGTCTATGATCTATGCCAGAATTATTTGTTCGCTCCTCCTTCTGTTATTTATGTCTCGGCTCCTTCGTGGGCAGGTATTACTTCTGGTTCGGTTGGAGGTTTTGGCGCCGTGTGCATGTAAACTCAAATTCGTCTCTAGTTTTGTGTTCTGGTTCCGTTATGATATGTCTTCGTATGTATGTATGCCGACCTATCTAACTCTTCTTTTCGTTACCTTGCAAGGAGGATTGTGCACGGTGGCCTTCCTCAAATCCTCGACGGTCTGCAAGTTTCGGGTAGTTCTTTCCCTTGGTGTTTGGTAGTTGCTAGTCCAGGGTTTCTCGGACCCTCGAGGTCAGACTTGTGTGCAGACCCTAGGTTGTTAGGTTCTGAGCCTGTCTTTTGTTGTCTTCGATTTATGTTTCGATGCCGAACCTTGGTGTAAAATTATATTTCGTCCACTGTAGGTTTTCTTTGCCATGCCTGTAGCCTGAGTCGCTTGGTCGTTTTTTTTTTGGACAGAATACAATGGAATTTATACAGGGATTTTCTATATGTGTAATATATTTATCTAGCAATGTAGCTTAATTATATGGAATGTTAATTATATGAACGACAAGGACTGTGTATTATTTGGCATACTTGGGGTTCGGTTGTGTGTACCTGTTGTGTAACTTCCACCAATATATTATCGTTTCCTTTTGCGTAACGCTTGTAGCGTGCTCTGCTTGACAACCTAGTTTGAAAATTATATCTGCACTATCACACAATTTGAACACAGTATGTTTATATCTGAATGCTCGGAATATCTTATTCCTCTGTTAATCTCTGCTTTCTGTCTAATCTCACGAAGTCGGAACCCCTTCAATGGGTCATTCCGCTCTTTTTATAATTCTATTTACAAAAGTAGTTGCTTATTACATAGCTGCTGTTGGTTATATCATTTGTTTCTACAGTTGGCTGTTAACTGACATATTCGGTTTCTCTTTTGCAAGAATAAAACTATTTCCTAATTTGTTACTGTTCCTAATTAAAAGTAAACTATCACATTATTGTTTTTCTCTGCTTCTGGTAATTAAAGAAAACATTACATAAGTAATAATAACAACAGTAAAAGAAAAAAAAAAAATAACTAAGGCAGTGTTACTGCCCATCCATCAAACCAAGTCCTCAATCCTCTTTGGAAACTTTGTCTGCCTTCCCTCTGACTCTACCCTGTTGACCAGATGCTCCTGCATCAGGCTTCCGGGGTAAAGAGAACTCATGGCACCGTTCCATGAGCTCCTCCACCGAGTAACCAGCCTTCTGAATCTGCGCCACGTCGAGCCACGAGCTGTCCTCCATTGGACGATCTTTCCACTTGACGAGGTAACGCAGATACTCCTTTCTGCGCGTCCTTTTGGCTACCTGGGTGCTGAGGATCCCTTCAATTTCATGGGTCCAGGCTGAAGGTAACTGTTTCTTCCAAGGACTGTTCTCTAACTGGGTGTCCCGTCCTGGCTGTACCGTACTACCATCTTCCACCTGGGCATGATATGGAAACAGGTCTGCCACGTTAAATATAGGTGAAATGCCTATGTCCGGTGGCAGCTGAATTTCATACGCATTTTCTGAAAATTTTCGCAAAATCTTGCATGGACTAATTTTCTTGTATTTTAACTTGTTGTAGGTGCCCTTAGGAAACCGTTTCCGGTGCAGATGCACAAGTACTTCGTCTCCAACATCAAAATGTACCTCTCGTCGCTTTGTGTCTGCGTGCTGTTTGTATTTCTGCGTACTGTCCTGCAATCTTAATTTAACCTTTTCATGAAGTTCACTCATGGCTTCAGCAAAATCCTCCCCATCTGCACTTCTCCACTCTAGCTGTCCCTAATCTCGTAGTTCATGTACCCCTCGAGGATGCATTCCATACAAAATCTGAAATGGGCTAAATCCGGTACTCCGATTGGGCGAATCGTTATATGCGAATTCTGCCTGGGCAAGAGCTCGATCCCATAATCATGAATTTTCTCCTGTCAAACTTTGTAATAAATTGCCCAAACTCCTGTTCACCACCTCTGTCTGTCCATCAGTCTCCGGGTGATACGCAGAACTGAAGTTTAATTGCGTGCCCAATTTTTTCCACAGGGTGCGCCAAAAATGTCCTGTGAATTTCACATCCCTATCTGAAACAATAGTCCTAGGTAAGCCATGTAATCTAACAACTTCCGTGAAAAACAGGCGTCCCACATTCGTGGCGTCACTAGTTTTCCGTCAAGGAATAAAATGAGTCATTTTTGAGAACCTGTCTACCACCACCATCACTGAATCATATCCCCGCTGCGTTCTAGGTAATCCTAGGACAAAATCAATACTGACTGAATCCCACGATCTACTTGGAACAGGTAGGGGTGTGTATAATCCAGTATTCTGGCTGTGTCCTTTCGCCAGTTGGAAAACTTTGCATCTAGTTACATATCTCTGCACATCCCGGTTCATTTTTGGCCAATAATAAAAATGCCCTAGCTGCTCCAACGTTTTATCGACGCCAAAATGTCCTGCTAATCCACCACTGTGTTTCTCTTTTACTAAGTTTTCCCTCATCGAACAATCCGGAATACATAGCTGTCCACCTCGAAATAATAATCCTTCCTGTAAATTGAAATCTAGCCATGGGCTTGTATTCCTTAAGACAGGATTTTGGCATGCTTCAAAAGCTTCCTTGAAATCCGCGTCCATCTGGTACAAATACTCAAATCCCATCACCTGTATGCCACTTTCCTGTAAGAGCAAGGCTCTTCTGCTTAAAGCATCCGCCACTTTGTTGGCTTGCCCACTTATGTGTTTTAACACAAAAGTAAAGCTCTGTAAGTATTCTACCCACTTGGCATGCTTATGGTTCAATTTATGCTGCTGCGTTACATATTGTAACGCTGAATTATCAGAGAACAAGACGAACTCGTTGCCTAGTAGGTAGTGTCTCCAATGTTTTAAAGCTTGGACTACTGCATAGAACTCTTTATCATATGACGAATACTTCTGCCGACTCTCATTTAGTTTTTCACTAAAAAACGCCATTGGTCTATCCTCCTGATTGAGCACAGTGCCAATAGTTGTCCCGCTTGCATCGCAACGAACCTGAAAAGGTTTACTAAAATCGGGCAGTCTCAAGA
>APFE030379222.1:0-73534 GCA_000404065.3 Pinus taeda | reverse complement strand
TTTTTTTTTTGGCTACAAAATCCGTGTTGATACTCGTCTAGCAACCCGATCCCATTATATGTAATTTGATAGTTGATTTTAAAATTTTCGTTATAATGAATCGAGTCTGCCCACAATGTATCAATTTCATGGTTGGTCTTTAAGTTTTCATTACAACAGATCGAATTCACCTACATCACATGTCAATTTGATGGTTGATTTTTAAATTTTTGTTGCAATGTATTGAGTTGTCTTATGCTATGATTTTAAAATCGCTATATATCTAGCATTTAAAAAATAAATTACTCTTGGGTGTTCATTTTTAAAGTTTTTTGTCATAAAATATTTCCATAATGTCATGCTTGAAATATTTTGAAAACTTGAGTTTTTTTGTAATCATAATCTTTGGTTTTAATAGTGTGGTTGAAAAATTGTCAAACTTTTAATGTTTTTCTAAGTCGTGATATTTTATATTTAATGCTATGGTTGAAAACAATTACAATTTCAGGGTTTTTTTAGAGTCAAGATATTTTATCTTTAAGAACATGGATGGAAATTGTTAGAATTATCAGGTACTGAGACATGATATTTTATCTTTAACATCATGTCCAAGAATTGTTGGAATTTTATAGTTTTTCAAAGTCCGGATATTTATCTTTAATTCCATTGCTCAAAAATGTCTTTGCAAAAAAAAAATAGTTTTTACTTCCATTTAAAAAAAAATGTTGAAAATTTACCCTAAAAAAAACATCGTTCTAGCATACAAAATTTTCATTTTTGGGTTGTTTTTTCATGTTTTTTTTGGGTTTTTTAGGCTAGAGTACCCGTTTTAGGGTAACAGTCACCATCTTATCGATAACTATGTTTAAATATTATGTATGAAATTTAGGGACTGTATGAAATCCTAGTAGGAAGACTGACATAGGAATTCTGAAAGTCGTTAGATAAATTACAAATCTATATTTGTTTTGAATTGTTTCTAGGGTTTGCTATATATTGTAGTAGAATATGTAATACCTCTGGAAGAAACATTGAAACCTTAGATGTAATGAAAGTTGTTATGAAATGATCAAAGCCTTGATGAAGTAGTCTAGGGTTTATGACTAAAACCCTAGCAAGAAGTTGAAGAGTATGTGCCTCTAGTTTGCAATTAAGTTTGGGCATCTGATATATAAAGTTGAATGCTTCCGTGATTTTATGGTTAACTTCATGCTTCTATAGATTTGGTGAACTTGTTATCTAAGTTGTGCAGGTACATGATCTTCAAGATGGTGAAGATGCTCATAAAGAAAATATCTGATAAGCATGATGTGAATCATGATGGTAATGATAACTCTGATAAGAAGGATGGAAGCCATAAAAGATTCTCCTATCATAGAAAAGAAGTAGAACTCCCTAAATTAAAAGAGAGCATGTATGAAATCTCCCTAGGTTAAGAGGGAGCTTGAATCAAAGAAATCTCCCTAGGTTAAGAGGAAGCTTGAATGAAATAAATCTCCCTAGATTGAGAGGGAGCACGGATGAAAGGAATCTCCCTATTTGAGAGGGAGTTCATATCATAGTCATGATGGACACCATGATAGAATAAATTGGAAAATGTGATTTGAAGGGATTCTAAGATAAGTAAAGCTGGATCGATTTGTGGAATATGTTGTTGCATGAGAAGTAGGAAAGGAAGTTGCATGGTTGAGGAATCTTCTGTCAAGATTCATTGGAAAAGCTCTAAGTCCTACTATGAAAATTTGAGAAAAAACATTGAGTTGTTTGGAAGACCCTTGAGGTTTGTATCTATTTATGTACATTTGAAAGTTTTTTACTAATTGGGGTTGTGTCTATACAGCTAAATCTCTCAGAAGTTTGATAACATGCTTTTACATGATTAGTGTTGTCAATTAGTTTGTTTGGAGAGATTTGTTGTTGATCTACTTGATCGAGGAGGATTTGTTACCGATTAGAAAGTTGAGGCTTCGTGTGAGACATTGCCTAGGAGGACATATGGCTGACACTTTATGTTGATGTCTAACTTCCCGAAGTAGGGAGGGTGGCATTGGTTGTGGAGCTCTGACCTCAGATACACACCTAGATCCCTAGGTTGATGGTTAGTAAGTAAGCCTGATGGTACCTAGAAAGGCTGAAAGCTTTAGTCCATCTTAGTCCCACCTAGATAGTTTTCTCTGGTCAAGAATCTAGTGCATGGTATTGCGGTGCCTAAACTGTTGAAGGACCTTGGATAGATTGCCCTCGTTAGGAATCTAGTCCATGACATTCCGATCCCTAAAATCATTAATGGTTCATGTGTTATGAGATATTCCTTGTACTTGTACTCATGAATACCTCCCTAGTTAAGAGGGAGTGTTGAAATTTATAACTAGGTTTGGTCTTCATAAATGTATTTGAGATGTACTTATTAAAAGAATGAAGAAAATATTATTATTATTAAAGCATGGGTTTCATGCTTGGGTCATCATGTTTTAGGTCAAAGTCCACATCGATAACTTCTAGGATTTATTCTAAGTCATTAAAGTCATTGTACATTAAAGAGACCCTCCTTGGGCTTTCAAACCATGTAAAAAGATTTTTTTTGAGTCAAAAATGAATTTAGTCTCCTCCACACCAAGTCAGCCTTAAGAAGATCAAGTCGGCCTCAAGTCAAGTAATTCGACCTCCCTAGAAGGCTATAAATACAAGGAGTTGAATTCATTTGGAGCATCTCATTTCTATCTCACATGGTTCAATCTTTGAAGCTGGAAGCTAGAAAAGTGTGAAATTATTTAAGGGTTAGAGAAGGAGCTGGAAAGAAGTGCGAGTTTCTAGAGGAAGATAAAAGGCCTCCATATCGAAATTTTGGGACAAATATCACTCAATTCCGAGGTGTATTAAGGGATATCGAAGTTCTCCAAGTTTGGTCGAAGTTGATGCTGCTACTTCTACTGGGTTTAAGCTGCTACTAGGTCGAAGTTGTTGTTGATGCTGCCAGGTTGAAGTTGCTTGTGAAGGGTTTTCATCTGCAAGAAGGATTGAGGGATGACTTTGTGTGGAAGGAATCTTTATCTGGGTCTAGATTCTTGGATTATCTCGAGAAACTATTGAAGGACAAAATGTTGACTGGGTTTTCCCCTGGCTGTCCACCTACATCTGTTGTCCTTGTGTTATTGTTTTGGTAATTGCTTGATGAACTAAAATATAAAACAAGCACATAAAGATAAAAGAATAACAAGTAATTATCTATATAATAAAATCTTTCCGCCTTTCGTATTTTCTAATAGTTTTCACAGTTGAGCTTATTGTTATCTTTACTATTTTATTTATGTATTTGCACTATGATCCTACTTTATTTAGCAAAGATAAATTTTACTAGAGTGTAGGAATATTTCTAGTGCACCCACTCACATAACAAGATCATAAGTAGAATCATATCCAAGTTGAATGTGTATACCTCAATAGCTGCAAGGATATGCTAGAAACCAACTGTTGTAATAGTTATTGTGCCAAGAAATGTTGAAGAATGAAGGAATACAATTGAATGATAAATGTTTGGAACCATGATTTAGTGTAGTAATTATTCTTTTGGTTCTTCTATTTATTAGCATTGGTTTACATGTCTTTCTTTGTCATGCCCTGCAAATCTTCAAAGGTTTGGTTCTTGCATTATGGAATGCACAAAGGATCTGGACACAACAATGCAAGAAATTCTTCAATCTCAGGCTCCAATGTTTGCTCTCCATTGAATGTTGTCCATGGCTCTTTTACCTCCTCTACAAATTTGTAAGAATGACCAAAGGACGCTTCCATTTTTTCCTGTTGTAGATGTTCTCATGGAACCTTTTCTCTTCTATCACATCTTGAGATTGAGATATATCTCCAATTGCTACTAGACTTTGAGAAAGTTCATGTAGTAGCATATCCTTTATTCAACAAATTTTTAAGCATTCTTAAATTCTTCTTGTTGGTTGACAATTCATCTCTTGCAACATGGATTAGTGTATGAGGGTTCTTACAACACCTAAAAAGAACTTCTCTACAAGAATAAAACACACCACACTAAACTCAATCTTAGTAATAACCATGTATTTGAACACCTCATGCTAATAAGGCCTTGTTGTCACCAAGTTATCTTTTGACATGAGTTCAAATTTTCCTTTCCATGAATTATTAATTAAAACACACACACACACACTCACACTTTCATAAGAGAAACACATTATACCAACATGACGAGGATTTGTAGAAACTCACTAAGAAAATACATTGAGATTTTACATTACATAAATTTTGTATGTAGGTAATCTTTGCATCTTATCATTTATGTTCCTCCAAGTCGTAAATGTTGGTGCAAAAAAAAAAGGGGGGGGGAGATAAAAATGAATGAACTACAAAATCAAACTACTAATGTTCCAATACCTTTAGTGTCTTCTTAGCAACGATGCCAAAAATGTCAATCAATTAATATGCACAAATATTGGACATTAAATTCTCAAAAAAAAAGGGAGATAAAAATGAATGAACTACAAAATCAAACTACCAATGTTCCAATACCTTTAGTGTCTTCTTAGCAACGATGCCAAAAATGTCAATCAATTAATATGCACAAATATTGGACATTAAATTCTCAAAAAAAATAAGGGAGACAAAAATGAATGAACTACAAAATCAAACTACCAATGTTTCAATACCTTTAGTGTCTTCTTAGCAACGATGCCAAAAATGTCAACCAATTAATATGCACAAATATTGGACATTAAATTCTCAAAAAAAAAAGGGAGATAAAAATGAATGAACTACAAAATCAAACTACCAATATTCCAATACCTTTAGTGTCTTCTTAGCAACGATGCCAAAAATGTCAATCAATTAATATGCATAAATATTGGACATTAAATTCTCAATCTTGAAGTTGTTGGAAATACTGAGAAGGGGGTGAATAAATATTTCACTTAATTTAATTAATTTTGCACTTATAGAGAATTAAATATTGTTACTATCAAATCAAATCACATAATCAGTATCACATCACATCACATGAACTATACACAAAAATTTTATGTGGAAACCTAAAGCGGGAGAAAACCATAGAATGCTTTCTAATATAAATGATGAGTACAAAAATTTATTAGCACCAACTCCCTGGTACTCAATTAGAAAAGCATGAGGTTTATCAGAAATCACCAACTCCCTAAAAGGATGCACCAACACTCTTCTAGTATCAATCTACTTCCCTAGCACCAACATGCCACCCTAAAGTGTTTTCAGGGACCAATTTGAAAGAGAGTTCAATCTCTACCTTGCAACACCCCACCACCTTCAAAATAGAAGATAAATAAAAGGATTTTGTGGGATATTTTTCCAACGCTAATGACCCACTTACAATAACATTCAGATATTTTCAATTTTACTTCAATACTATTGTTGATACTTAAACACTTTCAACACAATCCACCCCTTATATTCTTATATGTTTGATCTAATTAGGTACTATTGTAGATTTGGAAATTATTAACCCTTTGTACAAGAACTTGTCAAGGTATCCATCTAGTCATTGTAAGTACATCCCTAAGAATTTAATAAAAGAAAAGGCTTTAGCTCATACCTCAAATAGTCATATCAAGTAGAAGGTCAAACTATGTCTTGTTGTCACTAAGCATGCCACTGTTTTGCTTCAGACTTGCCTTAGATTTTCCCTTTAACTTTGTCTTGAACAAAACTTAAGTTTTCCCTTAATATATGGCCTAAATAATCTTTGATGATACCTTCTCTATCACCTAAATAGGCCTCAAACTGCCCTTTAAATTTTCCTTTACTCAGGCTCTAATTTTCCCTTACCTCAACCCATTGACTGCAGTCCAAAATTGCCCTTAAACTTCCCTTCGTCTACGACTTAAATAGGCATGAACTCAACCACTGTTCTTACAACTAAAACAACCCCGATTCAACCCTTTTCTTATGGCTAACATGGGCCTAAATTAGCCTTCTTCCTATGACCTGAACAAGCCTAATTCGACTCTTATCTCCAACCCTAATTCAACCTTAGGTTGCCTCTTCTTTGCGACCAAAATAGGCCCAAATTCGTCTCAGATAGCCCTCAACAATTTGGTCTAGCCTAACGAGTCACCACAGAAGAAAAAAAATAAAATTAAAACCCTAACCTACTAAGAAATTCAACCTCTACGTTAGATTTGCAATTCTGCCCTTGACCTCGGATATTTCAGAGTAATTCACATGAAAGATGATAAAAAAAATGATGCCTTTAAAGGGCTCACGACTGCCCTATTTATACTTGAGCGAGGGGGGTCTAGAGAGATGACCAAGCTCCTAAAAAACCGCTAAAAATATGGAGTCGACTTGATCTTAAACACTTAAATTAAATTTATAAATTTAATTTTATGGGGTTGACCTTAACTCCCAAATTTGAAACCATTTTCAAAATAAAATTCCTCCTTTTAAGGGCCGACTTTGTCAACGTTTTTGTAACTTCCAAGACCCATATAATTTATCCAAATTCTAACATATTTTGATTAATTTTTATGCGAAATTTTGGAACAAAACATCACTCATTTGGGGCAATTTGACCATGACTTCGAGGCTTCATATTTAGGAGGGAATATCTCCTTAACTATGAGGAGTCACATGGGGTGCCACCTAGTATTGGAAACAACATGATAATACTATCAAATGATTATCATGGTCTAACATGCATTTTCATTTTCATTTTTCATAGAAAGAGTGAGGAAATTAGGGCTTCTTCTGGATTCTATTGGAGTTGACACCAATGACAACCATTTTTCACAATCTCCCCCTTTGGCATTGATGGTAATACTCATACTCCCCCTGTGATTACTACTCCCCCTATCTCCATGCTTCTAATGTTTCCCTCTCCCTTTGAAATCAATGGAAAAGGTTATTCCCACTAATGAAGTATCTCTCTCTGTCTTCCTACTATTTTACTTTCTCCCCATTTCTTCTTGGCTCGTTGTTATGTCAATTATCTATTCCTTTGTCCCAATTTATTCTACCTTAATATCCTTTTCTGCTACTTGTTCTAGAAGAAAGTGGTATTTGATAGGAATATTTTTGGTCTTACAGTGCATCACATGATTCTTGGAGAGACTTATGGCGTTGGTGTTGTCCAAAAATATCAAAATGGGTTGATCTTTCTTCACGTATAGATCTTGCAAATGTTTCTTCATCCAGAGGAACTATGTGCAACATGTTGCTGCAACTATGTATTCTGCTTCTACTGCAGACATGGAGACTGAAGACTGCTTCTTGCTCAACCATGATACTATAAAATCACCTAAGTAAAAGGCTGCTCCACAGGTGCTTTTTGGTCATAGGACCTTTTTGAATTTTGGATACCATAACCTAAATTCTACTATTCCTTTGAGATATCTGAAGATCATTTTTACTACTAAAATAGGGGATTCTTGTGGTGTTGCTTGAAATATTTCTACTTGTCCAACTTCCTGCATCAAATATGTTATTAAAGTTGTCACATATTGTAGGCTACCAATCATTATCTATAGAGTCTCTGTTCAACTTCCTTGGATTCATTGTCCTTGCTTAATTTGCAACTGGTCACCATGGGAATGCTTACATGTTTTCAATCTTCCATTCAAAACCTTCTCAACATTTCTTTGATGTACTTGGTTTGGGAAATGAATATGCCTTCATCTTCCTGACATAGATAGAGTCCCAAGAATAAGTTCAACTCTCCAAGTAGAGACATCTCAAACTCATTCATCATATCTTTGGAAAACTTATGACTTAATCTGTCATTGTCGCTTCCAAAGATGATGTCATGCACACATACTTCAATGATGGTTAGACTATCTTGATCAACCTTTACATATATATTACTATTTTCACTTCCCCTTCTAAATCCTCGTTGTTGTAAATATCCATCCAGTCTTATGTACCAAGCTAGAGGTGCTTGCGTGATACCATACAAAGATTTCTTTGATTCGCAGACACAATCTCCCTCTTAGGTTAGAAAAAATCCTTATGGTTGTTCTATGCAGAATTCTTCTTCTAACTCTCCATTTAGAAAAGATGATTTTACTTCCATCTAATACGCTTTGATCCTTCTCGAGGAAGCATAAGCCAAGAACATCATGATTGCTTCCATTTTGACCACGTGTGCAAATGTTTCTTCAAAATCTATACCTTCAACTTGCACATATCCCTTACATATCAATCTTTCCTTGTTCCTGGTTAGCTATCCATCTTCCTTCAACTTATTTCTGAATCCCCATTTTTTTCCAATGATGTTTTTGTCCCTGGGTCTTGGAAACAATTCCCATGTCTCATTATTCTCAATCTGATCCAATTCTTCATCCATGGCTTTGATCCAGTGTTCATCATGGTTGGATTCTTCAAAGCTGCTTAGATCAATTGTGGATAAAAATGAAAGACGTCTCTATTCTGAGGTGTGTATTTGTCGACTTCTTATGGTTTCTATTCTTGTATTCATATCTCCAATGATCTGCTCTGTTGGGTGATTCTTCTAATACTAGCATTTAGGTGCTTTGTAAGGTACCTGAAGATTTTGTTGATTATCTTTTATTTCTCCCTATTTGACAATTTTCTCTTCTTCTGATCATTCTTCCTCTTTTATTCCCTTTTCTTTCCCTAGTTCTTCTATTTCCTGCTCTTTTGAACATGTTCTTACCTGCTTAGTTTTTAGCCCATGCATTTCATCAATTTTTACATTAATGCTTTCCACTATCTTGTTGAGTCTCAAATTATAGCATTTGTATGCCTTGCTTTTGCTTTAATATCCAACAAGTATACCTTCATCTACCCTGGAATCAAAATTTCCAACCTTTTTATATAACATTTGTTCCCAAAGTCTCTAAAGTGTTTGACATTGGTTAGTATTCCTTTCCATAGTTCATATGGGGTCTTGCCGTTGTTACTTTTGAGCATTCCTTTGTTTAAAATATGAACAGTTGTTTCTACTACTTATACCCAAAATATATCACTCAGCTTGGTATCATTCAACATAGTTCTTGTCATTTCCTGTATAGTTCTGTTTTTCTTTTTAGTGACTCCATTTTGTTGAGATTTCTTGACTGCCGAAAATTTTCTTTTTATTCCTTCTTCTTCACAAAAATGTTGGAATTCTTTGGACATGAACTCTTCCCCATTTTCTAATCTTAAGCACTCGATTCTCAAATCAGTCTCGTTTTCAACCATCTCTTTGTAAATCCTGAAACATTCAAATGCTTCTGACCTCTTCTTAAGAAAACATACCCTTGTCATTCAGCTGTAATTGTCGATAAGAAACATGGAATACTATTTACCATTCAACCCTTTAGTTCTCATCGGTCAGCATAGATCGACATCTACCATATCCAATGGTTTCGGATTGGAATGTTCCTTGGCCCTGAACTCAACCCTTGTTTGTTTTCCATGTTGGCATTGCTTAGACATGATGCTTGCTAGTTTTGAGATTTCTGGCATATCTCTTACTGCTTTCTTTTTTATGATTTTGACCAGATTCTCAAAGTGCATGTGACCCATTCTCCTGTGCCAAATTCAAGTTTCAACTTCCTTTGCTAAACAACAACTTTCCTTTCCAATTTCATCCAAAATTTATATGTTATTGGGAGTCCTTGTTGTTGTTTCCACTAATCTACCTGATCTCTTCCTTCTTATTTCACATTTCTTTGAGTTGAACAGGAGTGTGTGTCCTTGGTCACACATTTGACTCACACTTAATAGGTTATGGTTCATATTTTAAATGAGAAAAACATTTTATGGCATGGTGTCCTTGCTTCCAAGTTTGATTGTAACTTTTCCTAAAATTTTGCTTGAGGCATCATTTCCAAATGAAGTCGATCCATCCCTTTCCTTTTGTAAGGCTAAAAATATGTCTCTAACCCCTATCATGTGTGTTGAACGAACAACCAAAGTGAACATACCATTCACTTTTCTTGCTTTGGACTTGTAGAGAAATCATACAATTTCATCGTTCTTTATTTATTTATTTATTTTTCAAAATTTTGAGGGTTCTTTTGGAGGATTGTTGAAACCATGCTTTGGCTCCTTTGGAGGAATGATCAACCTATAATATTTTGCTACGTGTCCAAATTTTTTACACTTGTAGCATTCTACTTCATTACTTAATGATCCAAAGCTGTTATAGTTTTGATTATAATATTTACGAGGCTTTCTAGGATAGTCGCTCTTAGAGTAGCTTCCATTTTTGCTTCTATTCCTAGCATAAGCTTTACAATTTACAACTTTGTGCCCAAAATTGTTGTAGGAGTAACATAAACCAAGAAATATAGTTTGGTACATGATATTAGGGGATCTTCTAGGTGGTGGAGCCCTCCAGAAAACTTCTTGAGTCCTCTCCACTAATGATTGTTGATTCAACATTATCTTAATTGGCTAATTTTGACCACTTACTAGTTGAACATTATCTTTTGAGGGCTTGCATTCCTCCTTCTTGATAGGACCCTTGATGACACTTGCATAACTCTTCTATTCCACTTCTTCTCCTGTCATCATGGAGCTTGAACCCTTCCCAATATAGGTTGGCTTGTATCCTAACCCAGATTTTTCGTCGCATGTTCTTTGAATACTGATAATTTCATCCAAGATTTTAGTGTTGTTTACATTTTTATATTGGACGTTTTTCTTCTCAACTTCTTTTCTTAGTGAAATTATCACTTCTTCGAAACTTTCCTTTATTTTAGCATTTTTTTCCAACTGGTTTTTTAATGTTTCTTCAATCATTTTGGCTTCCTCTAACTATACTTTTAGAAAGATGATGGTATTCTTTGACTCTTCAGAATTTTTTTTGAGACTTTGAGAATGCTCCTTTAGTTCACTCAGTGCTTTCTCCAATGCCTTGACCTTTTTTCTTTCTACTTTTAAATCTTTTAGGACACTGACCAATTATCTCTTAAGATATGCTTCTCCTTCAAATTCATCATATTCAGGGGTTTCCTTTTGATTCTCAATTTCCATGAATAACACTCTTTTTGAATCATTGCCACTGTTGTTGTCACTTTCCTCATTAGATGGAGAATTGTCTTCTTTTGAGTAGAGACTTTTCTTTTACTTTTATTCTTGTCTCTTTTTTTATTTTTATTTTTATTCTTAGAAGCTTCTTCTTCCTCATCACTATATGAACACTTTCCATAAGGAAATTTTGAAGCAAAACGACCAATTTTACCTCAATTAAGACACTTTAAGGGAAGCTTACCTTTGTACTTTCGAGTTCCTTTCTTTATCTTTCTCACAAAGTTGGCTATTTCTTCATCTGAATCATCACTACAACTACAATTAGAGCTTGTATTTGATTATTTCTTGTTCTTTCTTTTGTTCTTGGATGCTTTGAATGATGCTTCACTTTTGGATGGGTTTTCCTGTTATGTTCTCATTTTGTAAGCTGCAATTATTCCATGTAGCTCATCCATGTTGACCGTAGCTAAGTCTGATCTTTCTTCTATAACTGAGAACTTAGAATCAAATCTCATCAAATATATCTTAGTACCTTTTGAACAATCACTTATATATATATTTTTTCTCCCATTCCCTTCATGGCGTTTATTATTTCATCAACATAGAGAAAGTAAGCTGCAATATTTTCATCTTCCATCATTTTCAACTATTCAAATTGTCCTCTAAAGGTTTGAAGCTTGGAATCTTTGAATTTATTATCTCCCTCATATATGGTTTGAAGCTTGGACTCTTTGAATTTATTATCTCCCTCATATATGCTTTGAAGCTTGTCCCAAATTTCTTTTGCAAATTTATAGTGCATTACTTGAAAATAAACTGAATTTGTTAGGCCACTTAAAATAACATTCCTAGCTTTTGCATTATTTTCATAGAGTTTCTTACTAGCATCAACTATTGCAGGAGAACTAGGTGCATTGTATCTACTTTCTACAATTTGCCAGATATGAAAACCGTGAGATTTCACAAATTCTCTCATCCTTCTGCTCCAAAACACATAGTTTTTCCCGTGGAACAATGGATTTCCATTCCTAGTGCAATCCATGATCTACCTTCTAGTGGTTAAACTACCGTGAAGGAATCTACTCTTATATGAATTTTTGGAAACACTGAGAGGGGGGTGAATCAATACTTCACCCAATTTAATTAATTTTTCACTTACAGAGCATTAAATATCATTAGCATCAAATCAATTCAGATAATCAACATCACATCACGTCACATGAACAATACACAAAAAATTACATGGAAACCCAATGCTGGAGAAAACCATTTAATGTTCTCTAATATAAATGATGAGTACAAAACTATATTAGCACCAACTCCCTAGTACTCAGTTAGAAAAGAATTAAAGTTTATTAGGAAGCACCAAGTCCCTAAAGAGATGCACCAACACCCTGGCTTTACCAACATCAACTAAAATGATGCAAGAACACGCTGCTAGCATCAATATGTTTCCCTAGCACTACCCTGCCACCCTAAAGTGTTTTAAAGCACCAACCTGAAGCAAACTTCAATTTACTCCTTGCACCACCCTGAAATTGTAAGATAAATAAAAGGATTTTGTAGGTTCCTGTACGAGGGATAATGACCCACTCACAATAACATTCAGATACTGTCAATGTCACATCACTACAATTGTTGATACTTAAACACTTTCAACACAATCTGCCCCTTATATTCTGATAAGTATGATCTAATTAGGTACTCCTATAGATACAAAAATTATTAACCCTTTGTACAAGAGCTTGTCAAGGCATCCATATGATAATTGCAAGTACAACTCCAAAAATTTAGCAAAATAAAAGGCTTTAACTCATACCTCAAATCTTCACATTGTTGAAAATGCATATAAATTCTATGGGAGAGATGGAAACCCTATCTCTGGCAGTTGTTCCGAACAAGGGTTATAGATAGTGTTGCCCCATTTCCGCTATTAACTGTTCGATCTCTGCAGGCGCGCGCTATCACTCTCTGTCATCTGCTGGCTGCTCTCCGTGCATCCTATTGCCACTGCTTCCTTTCATTTTCGCTGGGACTACTGCATTATGTCAGACATGGAATCAGAGGAGGTGGATTATTCTGTTGACCCTAACCCTTATGTATCTATTTTTCGTAGCCCTAACCCTACGTTGGCTTATTCATCTATTGCTCACCGAGATCCGACTGAATCGCTCCTATCTATCTCACCTCTCGTCGTTACTCTCCCCGGACCACCTACATCCATCCTCCCCTTCACCACCCTCTCCATTGATTCCTTGGAGCTTGATTTCCCTCCACTCTTGTCAGTGACCCTCCACCTTCTTACTGCTTGCTCATTGTCATCCCCTTCTTTCAAACCCTTGCCTTCCGAGGATCTATTGCACTCTCCTCCCTTCGTGCCCCCCTCTGAAGATGATCACACCTCTGTGCCTGGGCAGAACCAGCCTAAGCCTAAATCACCTTCCACTTCACACCATTCCATCCAGCCGCTTGCAGACCCCGGTCATTAAGCTCCAGCACTCTGTGCATAATCATCACCAAGAGAATTAGGCTCTCCAGACCCATTGCAGAACCACTCAACTGTGCCTAGATCGAGCAAGAGGAAGATTAAGTATGTGAAGGCCTCAGGTAAGGACCTCACCCTCAAATTTGGGGAGGGTTTGAACATGGGTGAAGTTGTCACTATGGCTAGTAAGGTTCTGGTGGGTAGGGTTCGGGGACATGCCTATTCGGCGGAGCGACTCAATCTCTGGGTCAACGAGATTTGGAGAAACATTTTTAAAGATCTTCCTGAGGTGCAGACACTGCCTTGCGGATGGTTTGTGCCCCACTTCTTGCAGGAGGAATATACCAACTAGGCACTCGCCAGATACTAGCACATTGAAATGGCCCCTATCATGCTGAAACGTTGGAGCCCACTATTTGACCCTGAAAGAGAATAGATTGGTGTTGGACCATTATGGGGTAGGCTTCCAGGGCTCCCTCTGTAGTATTGGTCCGAGGTTGTGTTTGTATGTATTAGGAATGTGTTGGGCACATATTTAGACTACGATAAGTCTTATATCAAATCATGGAACAGGTCTTTGGATCGCATCTTGGTCCCCCTTGATACAAGAGAGGGCTTAGAGGAAAAAATCACCCTGCAATGGAAGAATTTAACCAGGATCCAAATCTTAGACTATGAAGGAGTCCCATTCAGATGTTGCAAGTGCCACAAAGTAGGGCACCTCTTCAAGGAATTTCCCTTAGTTCGTAAGGATTCAGACTCTACTAAGGTACCAGAGGGTGAGGCTGCTAGGGCTCCTACATCCGCACCAGGGCAGACTCCTCTGACTGCTTCACCGATGACCAAGAAGGGGACACCAAATCAATTCCGACTTCGAGCACTCCTCATCCTCCCTCCCCACTAATGACTCAATCAAGGGCTGTTGTTGAGGCTGCTCGCTCCTCGGGTACTCCTCCTCTCCCTAACTTTGTATTTGGTTTTCCTCCTGCTTGTTCTGCATTGCATTTTCACACTACATCTACATCGATTTAGGATTTCACCTCCACCTCCATCCCCTGTCCCCTCGTCTCTCATCAGCCAGTCCTCTCGACCATCCTTCCCTCCTAAGGTTCCACCCTCTTATGTCGAATCAATATCTTCCCCCCCCCCCCAACAATCTCCGTCCCTGCCTCCCTCTGTTAGCGGCCTGCTCTGAATCCTCTAAATTGGGAATGACCCCCCCTACAAGTGCCCCCAATTCCACCTGAGGTTGTAAATCCCATTTATGAAAGGTCATCCTATTAGTCAAGGCGAAAGTGGCTTCGGGTAGACAATCATCACTTGATCAAGTACTTAGAGCTCTGAACTCCCTACATAAATCTCCCCCATGAAGTGGCTCTCCTTTAATTGCAGGGGTTTGGCTAGCTCACCCAAAAAGCTAGCCCTCAGACGACTGTTTGAATCTGATACTATAGAAATGATCTTCCTATAAGAAACATTGGGTGAGGCTGACCATATCTCCTGTGTTCTCCACTCCCTAAACCCTGGTTGGATCTTCCAATCCCTTGATGTCATGGGACGATCGAGTGGACTGGCCCTAGGATATAACCCCTGAACTATCTACCTCAAGGCCTCCTGGGGAGGTGCTGGTGTTATTGGCATGGATATCTTCTCATCATATTTGGGCATGGATCTCCGAATAGTCAATGTATATGGCCCATGTCAAAACAGAGAGGCCTTCTAGAACAGTCTCCTTAATCTATCCCTCACAAATTTTGAAAACCTCATTTTGGGCGGCGACCTAAACTTCTCCATTAGATATGGGGAATCATGGGGAACAAACTCTCAGGTGGATCCACTTTCTAATGTTATGGTGTAGCTGCTTGAATAACATCATTTGACGTATATCCCCATGGTAAAGCCCCTTCCCACCTAGCGAAATCGCAAAATTGGGGAGGCAGCCCTGGCCAAGCAATTGGATCGCTTCCTCATCAAGGACACACAGGTTCAAAGAATTTCCTTATTCAGACAATGGGTTGGTTCTAGAGGATTATCAGACCACTCCCCCATTTACTTGGAGATCTCCATCCCCTCTCAAAAACCAAGGGCCCCATATAAAGTCAACTCCACCTGGCTATCATACCCCTCTTATTTTCAACCGGTCTCTGATTTCTAGTTATCAAATCCTCCTTCCTCAGGGAGAAATTTGGTGGAAAGTTTATGTACCAATCTCTCTAAGATTAAGAGACTTTCCAGTATTTGGGCTAAGGATAAAAAAGTGAGGGGCGACCAAGCCCTTGGAGATATTGAACAAACATTGGCCTCTCTTCTGGATGAACACAGACAGGGGTTTACCTCGGCAGAGGCCAAAGACACATATCATAAATTTGGAAGAGCAGAGATCAAAAATCCTGAGGGAGAGGGAAGAAACCTGGCGACTCCAGAGTCGAGTTGTTTGGCTAAAAGCAGGAGATGAGAACATAAATTGTTCTCAAAAATTTTCCAAGGGAATAAAAGTCAGCGATACCATTTGGAATATGCCCTTGGAGGATGGGGGCATGACAACAACTTATAACCAACTCTCTCGCCTTGGGAATTATCATTTTCGAAATCTTTACAAGGCCCTCCTGATGCCTATCTTGTTGAAATTGTCTGAATTGCTGGACTCTTCCCGAAATTTGTGGACCTGGAAATGGTTGTTGAAATGTGACAACAAAAATATTCCAATTTTAATTTGTCCTTGAATTAAAATTCGAATTTAGTCTCATCAGCTACTTGGAAATAATTAATTAATTCATCTTGAGTTAATTGGTTGGAGAAATTCAAGTTAAAAGTCTTTTTGCAGCCATGCAACAAGTATCCCTTAAATTAAGGAGATTATCCCTTAATTAAGGAGATAATATTGAGTTATATTTGAGTTGTAATTAGTTAACTCAGTTTACTAAGTTAAGTCCAGTTAAATTAGTTCCAAACTGTTTGAGGAACTAATTGTGAGTTATTAGTCAGTTGATGCATGCTTGCACTCAACCAGTGTACTCCAGATAACTGAAGATTCCTTCATTAGTAACTCATGCATGTCTATTCTGAGAAAGACCCAATTGAACTAAATGTCAAGGACAGTGTAATATCAATTGCATGTGTTTTCCTATAAATAAAACTCATGAATGAAAAAGGAATCATTCCTTGAGGATTGTACAGTTCTGAGAGTGTGTTAGAGCAGGGTGTGAGATCAGTGTTCCACTTGGTAACATGAGTATCACCTAGGAGAAATTGCGCAAGGAAATAGGAGCTTGGAGGGTAGAGGAGAAGGTTTTGTGAGAAGTCAAGTTTGCCTGTGAGCATCTGTGAGGATTGTACTGAGAGCTAGCTAGCTGTGAGAGCTAAGGATTTGTATAATTATGATATATTTACACCTTGTATGATAATACAGATAATGGGGTTTTTAGCTAAGGCTTTCCCCAAAGTATTCTTCTGTGTATTGTGCATTGATTCTTCTTCTTCTGGTTATATTGTTCATCTCAATCTTTAAGCTTCCGCAAATTGATAGTAGAAGTAGATTATATTGTTTTGCTTTGGTTATATTTCATTATCAGGTTAATCTACAATCAGATTTTCTACATGGTATCAGAGCTAGTTGATTAGTAAAAATTTCTACATGGTATCAGAGCTAGTTGATTAGTAGAAATTTCTACATGGTATTGGAGCCAAGTTTATCGGAGCTTTTAACAAGATACGAAGAAGAGAATTTGAATTTTGAAGTTCGGGGTGCAGGTGCAAAATCGAATTCTTATCATACTTCAAGGTTGGCCAATGGCGTTCAATGGCTTGAGACTCGAGTATGCCTTGGAAGGTAGCTCGAACTACATAGCATGGAAAGATCGCATGGAGGTTGTATTAGAAGACAATGTCTTGAAGTAATTCATTAATCAAGAAATCCAAAAGCCAGCTTCAACTAATGCAAAAGAGTTCGCTGAGTGGAAGAAGTGTGTGGCGAAGGTGAGACGGATCATCTTGGAGGGAGTTTGAGACCACATTGTCTCGAGTCTCCATGGGATGGATACTCCATCGTCAATTTGGAAGACATTGAAGGACCTCTACCAGAACGGTAGCGACCAGAGGAAATTAGCGCTCAAGGATAAGCTTCAAATAATCAAGATGGAGAAGGGCGATACTATTTCCACATATCTAAACAAGCTCACCACCTACAAAGATGAGCTTAGCAGTGTGGGAATAACTACTGTCGATGATGATATGGTGAGCGTCGCTCTCCTTGGCCTTCCAAAGAGCTGGAATAGCTACCAGGACTCTATGAATGGAAGGGAGAAATTATCGGATTGGGAACGATTGTGGTTGGATCTCATGCAGAAGGAGATTAGGAGGAGCACATGAGATGGTTCTTCATCCAAGAATGATGATGAAGAAAATCTGGCCTTAGCAAGTAAGGAAAGGAAACGGAAGGGAAAGGCTTCCCATTCCAAATCAAATTCTTCTCATGGAGGGAAGAAGGTTGACAAGTCTAAAGTAAGATGCTTTAATTGCCATGAGATGGGACATTATGCGACTAATTTCCCATTGAAGAAGTCCAAGAAGGGATCCTCGAAAGGATTGGAAGGTGAGGCATTAGCCTCTCAGTTCGAAATTGACTTTATCCTCATCGCATGCATGGCGTCATCGATGATGGGTTGTGTCTAGTATCTTGATATTGGAGCCTCATTCCACATGACTGATGATAAAAATCTATTCAGTTCATTGGAGGAGAAAGACCTCAAGATGCACATAGAGATTGGTGACGATGAAAGGTATAGTGTTTCAGGAGTGGGCAAACTTGCTTTTTAGAGGGAGCATGGAGCTCCTCTCACCTTGACAGATGTGATGTATGTGCCTGGGCTGAAAGAAGAACTTGGTATCGGTCGCGATGTTGGAGGACAAAGGCTACGATATTGTCTTCAGTAAAGGAAAGGCATTCCTAAGACACATAGCCATGGGTCGGACCAAGAGGATAGGGATTCGGGTGAAGAATATCTATAAACTAGAGGTAGATGATTGTGCAACATTGAGTACAAAAGCAAAATTGGTGCAAAGCCAAGACATTAGTGGGTTGTGGCACAGGCAGTTGGGCCATTTGCATCATGGGGCTTTGAAGATAATGCAACAAATATCTATAGGACTTCCCAAAGGTAAACTTGAGCAAGTTGACACATGCAAAGGTTGTACCTTGGGAAATTACACAAAGTATTCCTTTCATGATCGAGAAAGTCGAGCAAAGGCTATCTTAGAATGAGTTCATACTGATTTGTGTGGACCATTATCAACGGCATACATAGAGAAGCAAAGGTATTATGTGATTTTCATTGATGATTTTGCTCATAAATGCTGGATTTATTTCATGCAGAAGAAGGAACAAACCTTCACAAAGTTTTGTGAGTTCAAAGCTTTGGTCGAGAAAGAGTCAGGGAAGAAGTTCAATGCCTTGGAGAATATGTCTCTCAAGAGTTTAAGGACTTATGTGCAGCGGAAGGAATTAAACAAGAGTTGATGACACCTCATAACCCATAGCAAAATGGGGTGGCTGAGAGGAAGAACAGAACTATTGTAGGGGCAACAGGGGTGATATTGCATGACCAAAGCCTACCACTTCACTTCTGGGTTGAGGCATGCAACACAACAATCTATTTGTAGAATAGAAGCCCGCATCGCATACTTCGGATGAAGACACTAAAGGAAGCTTTCTCAGGTAAGAGACCAGATGTGGGTCACTTCAAGATATTTGGCTCATCGGTATATTGCTATGTGACAAAGGATGCACAGAAGAAGCTTGAGCAACCAACAGAGTTGGGGATACTTGTGGGTTACACTGATACACCTCACAACTATCGGGTGTACTTGCCTACCAGTCGGAGGACAGTGGTTCACAGAGATCTCAAGTTTGATGAACAGAAGACCATGCGAGTTTCCCTTGAGAGGGAGCTCCAACTACAAGTTGT
The DNA here is from genome assembly GCA_000404065.3 of Pinus taeda. NCBI lineage: Eukaryota > Viridiplantae > Streptophyta > Pinopsida > Pinales > Pinaceae > Pinus > Pinus taeda. The sequence continues at coordinate 54,136 of APFE030379222.1, read as the reverse complement.
GGAGGAACTATTGGTTCCCAAGGAGGAGGAGCTTCAGACTGATGCAGAGCAGCCACATGCATAGGTTCCAGGAGTGGAGACATCCACTCAAGCAGAGTCTTCTAGAGATGGACGGAAATGCATAAGAGAATTTGACAGATTGTTAGAGGATGTGAGAGAGAATGTGGGAGCACCATCTTCTCAGCGCGGATAGAGGAGGTCACCTGAGAGGTACACTAGATACATGGACCTTGTTGGGGAATGTGTTGATACCAAGCCATCTTCCTTTGAGGAAGCAGTGTAGCAGCCGATTTGGGTTGATGCTATGGTGGAGGAGTATGACTCCGTAGTTTGTAACAGTGTTTCAGATGTGGTTCCGAGACCGGAGAACAAGTTAGTTGTGAGTTCCCATTGACTTTAAAAGGTAAAGAAAGCTGTTGATGGTAGTGTGGAGAAGCATAAGGCAAGATTTGTTGCCCGTGGCTTCTCATAGGTCGAGGGGATTGACTATGATGAGACTTTTGCTGCTATCGTAAGGTGATCGATGTTGGCACTATCAGCACAGATGGGTTGGAATAACCATCAAATCGATGTGAAGGTTGCATTACTCAATGGAAATATTGAGGAAGAGGTGTACATAGAGAAATCAGAAGCTTTTGAGACCTTCAATCATGAGTCGCATGTGTGCTAACTCAAGAGAGCATTGTACGGGCTGAAGCAAGCACCTCGTGCTTGGTACACCAGGATAGACAACTACTTCACTAGGGGCTTCACAAAGAGTGAAGCAGATGCGAACTTGTACAACATCGTGATGAAAGGTAAGCTATTGATCATCGTACTTTATGTTGATGATCTCATATTGACTGGTGATGATCAGTTGATCGTGTCTTGCAAGGAGTACCTTGCAAAAAAAATCGAGATGAAAGACATGGGTATCATGCATTACTTCCTTGGCATGGAAGTGTGGCAGAAGGATGGGGAGTTGTTTGTGTCTCAGGGAAAGTATGCCAACGAGATACTCAAGATATTCTACATGGAGAAGTGCAAGCCCATGCAGAATCCTCTACCTAGTAATTGGAGGAAGGAGGATGCTACTTCAAGAGAAGTAGTGGAGGCTACTATGTACAGGCAACTTGTGGGTTCACTGATGTACTTAGTGAACACACGACTAGATTTGTGCTATGTTGTGAACTAGCTGAGTCAAGCCATGGTTCAGCCTACCAAGATGTTTTGGAAGGCGGCAAAGCATGTATTGAGATATCTCAGAGGCACATATCAGTGTGGATTATGGTACAGAAGGATAGAGAGAGTGAAGCTACAGGGCTTCACTAATGTAGATTGGGCAGGGAGTCCATCAGATCAGAAGAGCACATCAGGAGGTATTTTCAACCTTGGGTCAGTGGTATTTTATTGGTACAACGGGAAATAAAGGTCGGTTGCACTCAGATCGGCAGAGGCTGAATACATGGATGCAAGTCAGGCAGCATGTGAGGCCATCTGGATGCGGAAAATCCTAGTTGGTTTGTTTGATCAGAGGATGGATCCAATTGTGATCTATTGTGATAATTAGAGTTGTATCAAACGCTCTAAGAATCCAGTATTTCATGATAGGTCCAAGCACATCGACATCCTATATCATCATCTCAGAGACTGTGTAGCGAGGAGGATCATCTTTTTGCAGTATATTTCGACAGAGGAGCAAGATGTTGATATTTTGAAAAAGGCATTGTCAAAGTGCAAATTCGAGTTCCATAGAGACAAGATTGGCATGGCAAATAATCCCTTTCTTGTTGAGAGGGAGTGTTGAAATGTGACAACAAGAATATTCCAATTTTAATTTGTCCTTGAATTAAAATTTGAATTTAGTCTCATCAGTTGCTTGGAAATAATTAATAAATTCATCTTGAATTAATTAGTTGGAGAAATTCAAGTTAGAAGTCTTTATGTAGTCATGCAACAGTTATCCCTTAAATTAAGGAGATTATCCCTTAATTAAGGAGATAAGATTGAGTTATATTTGAGTTGTAATTAGTTCCAAACTGTTTGAGGAACTAATTGTGAGTTATCAGTCAGTTGATGCATGCATGCACTCAACCAGTGTACTCCAGATAACTGAAGATTCCCTCTTCAGTAACTCATGCATGTCTATTATGAGAAAGACCCAATTGAACTAAATGTCAAGGACAGTGTACTATCAGTTGCATGTGTTTTCATATAAAGAAAACTCATGCATGCAGAAGGAATCATTCCTTGAGGATTGTGCAGTTCTGAGAGTGTGTTAGAGCAGTGTGTGAGATCAGTGTTCCACTTGGTAACAGGAGGATCACCCAGGAGAAACTACTTAAGGAAATAGGAGCTTGGAGGGAAAAGGAGAAGGTTTTCTGAGAAGCCAAGTTTGCCTGTGATCATCTGTGAGGATTATACTAAGAACTGGCTAGCTGTGAGAGCTAAGGGTTTGTATAATTCTGATCACCTTGTATGATAATACAAATAGTGGGGTTTTTAGCTGAGGTTTTCCCCAAAGTATTATTTTGTGTATTGTGCAATGATTCTTCTTCTTTTGGTTATATTGTTCAGCTCGATATTTAAGCTTCCACATATTGATAGTAGAAGTAGATTATAGTATTTTTCTTTGGTTATATTGCATTATCAGGTTAATCTATAGTCAGATTTTCTACAATGGCCGAGGAGATCACTTCCCCTGTCACTCAAGCGGAACTAGAAAGTACACTGAAATGGTTCAAAAAAGATAGAAGTCCAAGACTGGACGGCTGGACAATTGAATTCTACCTTTCCTTTTATGAGATCATTGGTCAAGACCTGCTCAAGGTGGTGGAGAAATGCAGGACTTTCGGGCGTATGTATGAGGACATCAACACCACTTTCATTGCTATGATCCCTAAATCCAACTCTCCTTCATCTTTCAATGAATTTCATCCTATTTCACTTTGTAATTGTCTCTATAAAATCATTGCCAAAATTATTCCCAATCATCTCAGGCCCATCCTATCTTGTCACATTTCCCCCAAGAAATTTTCTTTCCTCTAGAATAGACAAATCCATGAAGCTATTGGCACAACATAGGAAGCCCTACACTCCCTAAAAACAAAAAATATAAAAGGGGAAATTCTTAAGATTGACCTTGCTAAAGCATTTGACCAGGTCAGTTGGCTATACATTAAGATGATTCTTACGCACCTGGGATTCCCACCCCCCTTCATCGACTGGATTATGTGTTGTATCACCTCAACCACCTTCAGTGTACTCATAAATGGCTCAGCATCACATTTCTTCCATGCTAAGAGAGGACTTCGACAAGGATGCCCTCTCTCCTTAATTCTCTTTTTTATTGTCATGGAAGGCCTCAGCAAAATCATTTCATTTGCCAAGCGGGAAGGGTGGATACAAGGGCTTAAAATGTCTGATCATTGCTTCCTCACTCATCTACTTTTCATAGATGATGTACTCATCTTCCTAAATGGAAGCATCAGGGACTCCTCAACTTTCCATGAAATCCTTACCCTATTTGCCTTAGCTACTGGTATGGAAGAAAACCACTCCAAGTCTACCATTACACTTTCCTATGCATCTCCTCGGGAAACAAGGTTCGCACAACAGAAATTTCCTTTTCAGATCCATCATCTAGAGGATGGCCTTAAGTACCCGAGATTCTGGATCAAGCCATATTGCTACAGAATAGCTGATTGGATGTGGTTTGTGGTTAAAATTGAAAAACGTTTACAAAACTAGAACCACATATTCCTATCCAGAGCTGGTCAGTTATTCCTCAACAAATCTGTATTGGAGGCTACTCCAATCTAATGGATGTTGTTGGCTTAGATCCCTAAAGGAATCCTCGCCTGAATTCAGAATATTTGTTGCATATTCCTTTGGAACGTGTATAAGGAGGGAAAACCCTTTTCTTGGGTGGGATGGAAGCACATTTCCTTCCCCAAGAAATGGAGTGGATGGGGACTAAAGGACTTAATAGTCTTTGCACATGCTCTTGCTGTGAAGATGGGATGGATCTTGTGCACATCACAAAACCTTTGGGCTGAAGTATCCTACCATAAATATATATGGCCTCACCATCTCTTGGATTGGACTCGACTACCCTCCTGGCCTCGATCCGGGATATCTATGGTTTGGAAAGCAATATTAAACACCTTGCCTTCTATCATAGAGGGGCTAGCTTGGAGAATAAATGATGGCACATTGGACCATATAGGCATGGACCCATGGACAAGAGGTGGGAATATGTATCAATTACCTCCTAACCTCATCCTATTTTTCAATCAACGGAATATCAAAGTGATTGCACAAGTTGTTGACTTGGAGAACAATTCCATCTTTGAACAGGCTTGGTTATCAGCTCTGCATTTAGGAATCCCTGAACACTGGAAGCAGGCTTGGGAAGGGTATATTATTGCCTTGAAAGAATCCCATGTACACATCAAAGAAGGCCTAGGCAATCTCATTTGGACTCCAGCTGAGCATGGATTATACTCTCCTAAATATGGATACCCCATCCTACTCTTAGTGCACAAGCCGCTAGCACTCCTAGACTAGTGGGGGAAGATATGGAAACTCAAAGCACCGCCAAGAACGAAATTATTCATGTGTAACGTGGTCAGGAAAAAAACCCTAACTATATCAAACCTCATACAACGATCCCATTACAACCCACATTGGTGTGTGCTATGTAAATAGGCCGAGGAAACCGATTAGCATATATTCCTACATTGTCCGATGAGTGCTCAGTTATGGATACAAGTCTTAAATATGCTTTCCAAAAAAGCCCGATGGTAGGGTCAATCGATACCTGAGGCTTGGGATCACTGGATAGTTGTGGACAATGACTCAAAAACTCATTGCCTTCCTCTCCTTGCCTACTGGCCAATCTGGTTGAACAAAAACGAGATTATTTTCACAGGGAAAGAGGGCAAATGGCCTCATGCTACTGCAAAAATCATTGTTTCCTACCATGAGATTCTGGACGAGATACACACTCCTACAAATCGAAATTTATCCACTGAATCGATTGATTTCACCATTCCTTGGGCATATTTCGATGGCGCTGCCCAAGCACAGGGGTGTGGAGGTGGAATTTTACTCCAACTATTTGAACACCATCACTACAAAATTCAATTGTGATTGGGAGAGGGAACAAATAATTATGTTGAACTGATCATCCTCAGGCATCTTTTGCATTTTGCATTGGCTCACACATGCAATAAATTATATATCTTTGGTGATTCCAAAATCATCATATTAAATTGGTTCAATAAAATTGACAATTGTCATGCACATTCACTCATAAACATTTTGGATGAAATACAGGATTTCAAAGCACAATTTAACTTTGTTACATGTACGCATATTTACAGGGAACATAGTCAACTACTGGAAAATTATCCAAAGAGGCTACGACACATCCCAGAGGCCTATGGATGATACATGAACATATTGGTGAAGAACAATACCAATACTATCATCGGCCCTACATTGATAGGGCATATCCTAGGGTAGACAGGCCCTAATTTTTTTGTTTATTATTAGTAGTTTACAGTTGCACTATGCTGACTTATGTATATATATTTTCGTTTTTTCTATTACTAGACATATCAAGTACACACTGTGTGGTGATTTATGTACAACTCTTTTTGAATGTCCTCGGCCATAACTTATTTTTGAACACTACTTGAATGGATTTGGCCAACAATTATGCATATGCCAAGGGAATTTACTACATGGAATTTTTCAAAATTAATGAAAATTTACGATTTTTCCTCGGGGAAAAGAATGCATCAAGAAAATTTTCAGTCTGATTTGCTTTGGTCAAACTAGAGAAAATTTGAATTTCCATTACAGTAGAGAACTTGAGTGACATAGCTTGTGTTACCCAATTAGCTTAGATAATTCGAGTTGGAAGACTTGAGTTCAGTTGAGCATGAGTGATTACTAATTTATAGCAATCTAAATCAGTGAATCTAAGTTATTGTCAGTTTAACTAGTTCTAACTATTAGAGGAACTAGTGGAAGGTCAAATTGTGCAGTGTGACTTCAATCACTCTCAATGATCAACTAGTTAACTGATCAATCAACCCAAAATAATTTTTGCATGCAGAGAATTCGAGTTACCCAGTTGAGGTGGAGGTTCCAAGGTAGTGTACTATCAGTTGTAGACTATTTCCATGTGTACAGGTGGTTCATGTAATCAAAGATCCGCCTAAAGGAATTTCACAATACAGATTGAGAAATTTCCTAATTAATATTGGCCTAATTACTCAAGGAACAACACAAGGAAATAAGAGCTTGGAGGGCTTGAAAATTGGCTAAGTGTTAACCGGAGTCAGTCAATCAGGGAGAGGGATAGACTATACACTTGCAGGTTGTGCTCAGACTTGAGAAAGAATATTCATTCATATCCATTCTTTGATTAATACAATATAGATAGGAAGCAATTTTGAGCAGTTGTTTTCCCCTAGATAATATTTGTGCATATGTGTTATTTCTTGATGGATGTTTATGATATGTGTTCTAGATTGTGAATTGAATTCCGTAGAGTAATATCGTAGATTTGAGTCTTGTGATTTAGTGAATTTCATGAGCAGTTTCATATCTACACATAATTTCTACATGGTATCAAAGCAAGATTCATAGTAGAGCATAAATTTCCAAGTTATTGTTGCAGGAGGATCGAATTTTCAGGATCAATTCTTCAAAGCTAGAAGGATGGATTTCTATGGACTAAGACTTGAGTATGCCCTTGAGGGAAACTAAAACTTTGTTTCTTGGAAAGAGTGCATGGAGGCAGTGCTGGAAGATAATGGTTTGAAGGAATTTGTCTAGATTGACATTCCAAAACCAAGATTAGTTGATGTTAAGGATCTAGCAAAATGACGGAAGTGTGTAGCCAAGGCGAGGAGAATAATATTGGAGGTAGTAAAGGACCACATCGTCCAAACCTCCATAGGAAAGAAACTTTGTATGCAATGTGGCAAGCACTGAAAAATTTGTTCCAGAATAGTAGCGACCACAGGAAACTGGCGCTCAAGGATAAACTTTGAATTATCAAGATGCAAAAAAATGACTCTATTTAGCAGTACCTGAGAAAGTTCACATAATGTCGTGATGAACTTGGTGGAGTTGGTGTTACTGTTGTAGAAGATGATTTGGTAAGCCTATCCCTTCTAGGCCTTCCTAAGAGTTGGCATAGCTACCAAGATTCAGTGAACGAGAGGGAGAAACTACCAAACTGAGAATGCTTATGGTCATATTTGGTACATGAGGAAATAAGGCAGAACACCAGAGATGGATTTTCATCCAAGGGCGAGGATGAATAAAATTGTGCATTGGATGGAAAGTAAAATAAGGGGTAAGGGAAGAAATCCTAATACAAACCAGAGTCCAGTCAAGGGGGAAATAAGAAAGACTTGTCAAAAATTAAATGTTTCAATTATCATGAATTCGAGCATTATGCCATGAAGTCTCCACACAAAAATACAAGCAATATGACCTTAGGAGGAGCGGAAGGTGAAGCCTTGGCTTCACATTTAGAGCTTGACTTTACCCTTATTGCATGCATGGTGAGCACAGTGATGGGGACCATGTGGTACTTGGACAATGGTGTCTCGTTCCACATGACAGGGAATAGAGATTTTTTCAGTGACCTACAACAGAAAAACCTCTAGATGCACATCAAGATGGGAGATTATGGAAGGTATAGTGCGACCAAGATTGGTAAAGTCACCTTTCAGAGGGATTAAGGCTCCCCTCTTAAACTTAAGGGTGTCATGTTTGTTCTGGGCCCAAATAAAAATCTCATCTTAGTGTCTATTTTGGAAGACCGTGGTTATGATGTGATCTTCAACAAAGGGAAAGAATTTCTAAGACACATAGCCACGAGACAAGTGAAGCGGATCAAGCTTCGTGTGAAGAACCTATATAAGCTATATGTGGAAGATTGTACTGCATTGAGCGCAAAGGCAGAGAAGGTGCAGAGCCACGATGTCAGTGAACTTTGGCATAAAATACTTGGTCATTTGCGTCAAAGCGCCTTAAATATTATACAATGGATAACCACAAGCCTCCCCAAAGGAGCACTTGAGTAGAAATATACATGCAAAGGGTATACCTTAGGGAAGTACACAAAAGCCTCATTCCATGATCGGGGCAACAAAGCACATGCAGTCCTTGAAAGGATCCACTATGATTTCTATGGATATTTCTCCACAACCTCCACTGCCAGGCCTAAATATTGTGCTATCTTTGTAAATGACTTCTCATGGAAGTGTTGGATCTTCTTCATGTGGAATAAGGATGGGACATTCTCCAAGTTCATATAATTCAAGGCACTGGTTGAGAAAGAAACCAACAAGAAGGTGAAGGCTCTCATGAGCGATAATTAAGGCGAGTACATGTCGAATGATTTTAATTTTTTTTGTGCAAAATAAGGCATTTGACAAGAGTTGACAACACCCCACAACCCATAGCAGAATGAGGTGGCTAAGAGAAAGAACCATAGTATTGTGGGAGAAGAAAGGGCAATGTTGCATGACCAATGCCTACCACTGCATTTGTGGGCAGAGGCATGCAACATAACAATGTACATGTAGAACTGAAGTCCTCATCGGATTCAAGGAATGATTAGACCAAAGGAGGCTTTCTTGAGGAGAAAGATGGATGTGTCTCACTTCAGGATTTTTGGAGCATCTTCTTATTTCCATGTCTCCAAATATTCTAGAAAGAAGCTTGAGCCAACAACTGAGTTGGGGGTATTTGTGGGTTACACATAAAATCCTCATAACTACTGTGTGTGCTTACCATCCCTCAGAATGATAGTTGTGCGAAGGGATCTAAAGTTTGATGGGGAGAAAGCAATGATATGTTCTCTTGAGAGGGAGATTTAGTTGCAACCAGATCATGTCAATATTTTAGCTCCAAAGGAGGAACCTTCGGAATTTTTTGAACAACCACAAGTTGAGGAAAAGAGAGTGGAGACATCCACTCAAGCATAAACATCTAGAGACAAAAGAAAATGAACCAGAGAAGCTGAGAGGCTATTGCATGATGCTAGAGAGACTGTGGGAGCACCCACTTCTAAGCGTAGGTAGAGGTCACAAAAATGGTACAATGGCTACATGGATCTAATGACTAATCTAGTAGAGTCTGAGTCATCCTCTTTCGAGGAAGAAGTAAAGAAACCTGTATGGGTTGATGAAATGGTAGAGGAATATGATTCCATTTTAAATAATAGTGTTTGGGAAGTGGTCCCAAGACCAAAAAATAAATCAATGGTGGTTTGATATGGCTCTTCAAGGTAAAACATGTAGCACAGACACATAGAGAAGTATAAGGCCAAATTTATGGTGAAGGGATCCTCTCAAGTTGAGGGAATTGACTATAAGGAAACCTTTCCACCTGTTGCAAGGTATTCATTCATTAGATCTATACTTTCTTTATCAACATAGATTGGGTGGAAGATCCACCATATGATGTAAAGACAACATTCCTCAAGGAGTTATGAAGGAGGAGGTGTACATTGAGCAACCAAAAGGTTTTGGGACCTTTGATAGAGAGTTGCATGTGTGTAGACTCAAATGAGAATTATGTGGCCTCAAGCAAGAACTCGTTCTTGGTACACCAAGATCAACAACTATCTCACCAGTTTGGGCTTCACCAAAAGTGAAGCAGATGAAACCTTTATCATATTTTGGCAGAAGGTAAATTGATGATTATGGTCTTATATGTTGATGATAAATTATTTTAACGGGTGATGATAAGTTGATCAGATCTTGAAAGGAGGACCTTGCAAGAGAATTTGAAACAAAGGACATGGGACTTATGCACTACCTCCTCAAATTGTAAGTATGGAAAGGAGATGGGGAATTGTTTGTCTCTCAAGGAAACTATGGAAATGAGACATTGAAGAAGTTCCACATGGAGAGTAAAAAACCCATGGAGGCTCCTCTAGCAACTAGTTGGAGGAAAGAGGATGCTACTTCAGGTGAAGTAGTGGAGGCCCGTCTATCGACAACGTGTGGGTTCACTAATATATCTGGTGAACACACAACCATATCTGTGATGTGCAATCAAACAACTTAGTTAAGCTATGGTTAGGCCAATCAAATTATTTTGGAGGGTAGCTAAGCATTTTCTAAGGTACCTAAGAGGCACCACCTAGTTTGGACTATGGTACTGATCAGAAATTGATCCAGAACCTTAACTGCAGTCAAGAACAAGGTAAAGAACAAAGTTTAAGAGGTTAAAAGGTTAATATTGGCTTTAAGCGCTAAAACCTTTGTTAAGCGTTAAAAAATTTATAAAGCGCCTTTTCATTAAAGCACGTGGGCAGTATTTGGCCAAGAGGTAAACAATATATCACGCGGATGAAAGGCTGCAAGTGGTAATCTACCAACAGTACGCGATTCCACTCAGCGGTCGACACGTAGCAAAGAAAAACTGCTTTTCTCATGTGCCCTCAGTCAGATATCATTCGTGCATGAAATCTGCGCGAGATTGAGCGACGTCCATTGGATTGAGCGGGGTCACATCAACAACGAAGATCGTCTAGGCAAGTTGGCCAGCGGACGATGCGATAGCCATTGGATGGACAGGATAGATCGACGGTTCAAGATTAACCTAACCGCAAAAGCTCTACGGAGGATTGTCCCTAACCGTCTGGATTATATCGCACATATGTACGCCCAACAATTACAATAATGCTAATGGCTACCTCTGACGGTCAACCTGGCGGAGTGGATAAAGTTTAGCGGATGTGCTAAGTTTAGTTGAAGTCAGGTGCAGTTGCTATATTGGTGGAGATATAGCATAAAAGCACTCATATAGTAGTTTTACAAGGGGAGTCCAGAGGAAACAGAGGTAGAGCCCGAGAGATAGAGGCAGAACCCGAGAGTTAGTGAAACTCAGAGAAAGTGAAACAAGCCTTCTGAAGCTGATGGAATAGTCCATAGAAGCTGAAGAAGTCATCTTCATGGAGAATTCCATCCAAGAAGGTTGATTATAGAGTTCATAGCCTCTAGAAGTTGGAGGCAGTTGCAGGAGCTACCAGAGCTCATTCTCAAGGATCCAATAATCATTTCTGACTGTAATTAGCCTTCTGAATCCATTGCAGGGATTTGCAGAAGCATCTGAAGACTTCTAAGGGAAAAGAAGCTACAGGGGAGTTTCAGGAAGCAAATGATAAAATGATCAGTCTGTTGTAGGTGTCTGATATGTGTTGAAGACACAAGAAGAAGTTCCAGAGACAGTTGAAGAATTCTGAGGGAGTTAGTGCCATCCAGAAGCTCAAGTCAGCTCAGAGCACTGATTGAAGGAATCAAGTCCAAGGAAGCTTAGATTTGTTTGCAAAGTGAGGATAGATAGGGATATAGATGGTATTCTAAGCCCATTGGTTAAGTTCAAAAACCTTTGGAGTTAAGTGTGGAACTTGTAAAAGAAGCTTTACCATAATCCCAAAGAGCCAAGTCAAATTGACAAGAGCTCAAGGAGACGTAGCCCATGATATTAGGGTGAACTCCTAGATTATATTGATGTTATGTGTGATTGTCTATTTGCTGCATTTACTGTTATATGTCTTTAATATTAGCATGAATGAATAAGCACTTAAACAGATAAAACAAAGACATACACCTAATTCAATTACTTAATTTCACAATTGTCAACATAAGCTAGATCATATATCTGTTAAGCTTTGGAGTGGGAGGTTCTTGTAAGTATGAGAAGATGTTAAACCCTCATTTCAGTCAGGTGGTTTCAGAGCTAGCTGCTTGATTAACGAAGCATAGTTTCTTGATTGACAGAGCAATAGATTGCTTGTTTGACTTGAAAGGTGTTTAAACAGTACAAAGGATTTGACTGTTTGACTGTTTGTAAACTAACTATTATTTGATTTTGCAAAGGTGAAGGAAAGATATTGATAGCTAAGTCCAGTAAGGAAAAGAAGGAAAAAGGGCTGAAGGCATTCTCCTTACCCCAAGGACCTCAAGAAAATACTTGAAGCGCAAGAGTTTTGATTGCTAAAGGCTGCTTGAATAAGATCTTTATGAATTTTTGTTGAAGATATTTTGTTCATTTCAATAATGACAACTTCTATAAGTGAGTTCTCAAAATCCTTCTCCTTCACAAGATTCTTTGATGAAGACATGAAGCAAGACATGATCATCATGATGGATATGGTGAGAGATATGTATGAGGATGAAAGGAAGAGCACCAATCTTCGAGAGTAGTTGAATTCCAAGAAGGAAGAGAAGAAGTTGCTTTCTGACAAATTGCATGAAGTGGAAATCCAACTTCATATTGCAAATATGAACTTGGAAAGGATGCATGAGTTGGAGACACAACTCCTTGTTGCCAAAGAAGCCTTAGTCAAGTATCAGCTTGAAGAAGAGGTAAACAATTCTAGTTTTTCTTCAATTTCCTCTAATAATGTTTATGTTGTTCTTTTGAAAAACATACAAGAGGCATAGGGTCCAAGTTGATGTCAAAAATGGGCTACGAAGGAAAAGGATTGGGCAAACATGCACAGGGCATTGTTGAGCCAATAATAGTTGAAGAAATTCCTAAGTATTTGGGCCTTGGCTATGGACAAGCTTATGGAGAAAGTTCCAAAGCAGTCATGAAGGCAATTGAAACAGTGCCTAGAAGGAGTTTCATGTCAAGTTCTTTACTTCAAGATTGTAAAGATTGTATTCATGGGGAATGCAATAGTTTGAAACATAATTTGCAGGAAAAAGGTGTTCATAATCATGCACTTGAACCAGAGAGTTGTAAAAGCTCTGAAAGCATTGAAGAGATTGATGGTGTTCCAAAGGGAGCCACTTCTTCATTCGATTCACCTCCTCATGAAGGTAACAAAGGTGAAAGAGAAAGGTATAAATCTGATTTCAATCATATTCTTTTTGATTATGTAAAGCATGGTAAATTTCCACATAAGCATTGGAAAAGAATTACATGTTCCTCTTGTGATTTGGATAGCCATAGTGTTTCTAGATGTTGGAAGAGAATGGCCACATACAAGAAACTATTGAAGGAAAGGAGGCAAGAAGCCAAAGGTCCATTGGACAAGGAAAATCATGATGTCAAGAAGATGCACATGCATTTCACTTACTGCCATAAGCAAGGACATATTGTTGAAAAGTGTTGGACTTCGAATCCAACAATTCTTCCACGAAATTTGAAGAAGGTGGAAAGAGAGAATGGCAAGAATGGAAAGGAAGTTTCCATAAGTGATGTGTTGCAGGATGATTCACATGTTGATGTCAATGTGTAGACAAAGGAAGCACCTTTGATGTGGATTGGTGAGAAATGGTTAGAATTCTTATCTAATTAAAGGTTGCATGTCATTTGATTTGATGCATTTCTTTGCTAATGAGATGCAAGTTGTAGGGTTTTACCAATAAGGTGAATGGAAAAGTTGAGTATGTAGACTCACTTCATTGCAGCAAAAATTATATTCACTTCAGCTTTGTAAGTACAATGTACTTAAGAGAAAGTTGAAGGATGGAATACATGCATGAGAATGATATTTATGAACACAGGGATGTTGATGATTTCCTTGTATTTAAAACATGTATGTGTAATTGACTTGATGGTTGATTGCTATGTTTAAAACATGCATGTAATGTAATATTGACTTGGGAAAAGTTTCAAGGAGATAAGCCAAAAAATGATAGATGGTTGTGATAAATGTTTTGGAGTCAAACATGGAAAGAAGCCATTAGATTACTAATCATTAATGAATATTGTTAACTAATGCGAGACAACTTATTGTTAATGAAAATGAGTGACAATTTACCATAATACATTATGATAGGTACAAATAGATGTATTGAAGTCAAGTCACCTACAAAATCTCATAGTCAGGAAACATTAATGTATTCCTATTGTTGCTAGTAACGAAACCTACCATTAATGGATGCATGTCCTAAGGTACTATAAAATATCTATGATCTTGATACCATACAAGGTGCTGAGGTCGATGGGACAAGATCTATTGGAAGGAGGCCCTTTGGAATTCCCACATTATCCAACTCAAACATTGAACCAAAATGATTTGAAGAACCATAAATGAAATACTGAACCAACACCACCATGTTGAATTTTATTGTGAACTTTTCCATCTGTAAACCTAGTTTTCAAACAAAATTTGTGCCCTAGTGTGCCAAGATCCTAGTTTTTGTTGAAATTTATAACTAGGTTCAGTCTTCACAAATGTATTTGAGATGTACTTATCAAAATAATGAAGAAAATATTATTATTATTGTTGTTATGACTTATTAAAGCATGAGTTTCATGTTTGGGTCATCACATTTTAGGTCAAAGTCCCCATTGAGGACTTTTAGGATTTATTCTAAGTCATTAGAGTCACTGTACATTAAAGAGACCCTTCTTGGGCTTTTGGATTATGTAAAAAGAAGTATTTTTGAGTCAAAAATGAATTTAGTCTCCTCCACACCAAGTCGGCCTCAAAAAGATCAAGTCGGGCTCAAGTCAAGTAATTCGACCTCCCTGGAAGGCTATAAATACAAGGAGTTTGAATTCATTTGGAGCATCTCATTTCTTTCTCACAGTTCGATCTCTGAAGTTGGACGCTGGAAAAGTGCGAAATTGTTAAGGACTGGAGAAGGAGTTGGAAAGAAATGTGAGTTTCTGGAGGACGATAGAAGGTCTCAATATCGAAATTTTGGGACATATCTCACTCAATTCCGAGGTGTATCAAGGGAGATTGAAGTTCTCCAAGTTTGTCCTCCACACCAAGTAGGCCTCAAAAAGATCAAGCCGGGCTCAAGTCAAGTAATTCGACCTCCCTGGAAGGCTATAAATACAAGGAGTTTGAATTCATTTGGAGCATCTCATTTCTCTCTCACAGTTCGATCTCTGAAGTTGGACGTTGGAAAAGTGCGAAATTGTTAAGGGCTGGAGAAGGATTTGGAGAGAAATGCGAGTTTTTGGAGGACGATAGAAGGTTTCAATATCGAAATTTTGGGACAAATCTCACTCAATTCCGAGGTGTATCAAGGGGGGTCGAAGTTCTCCAAGTTTGGTCGAAGTTGTCGCTGGCACTACTTGGTCGAAGTTGCCACTGGGTTGAAGCTGGTGCTGATGTTGCCAAGTTGAAGTTATTTGTGAAGGGTTGTCATCTGCAAGAAGGATTGAGGGATGACTTGGTGTATAGGGAATCTCTGTTTGGGTATAGAGTCTTGGATTATTTCGAGAAACTATTGAAGGAAGAATTTTTTGCTGGGTTTTCCCGTAGATAGGAGTTTTTCCCTGGCTCTCCATCTACATCTGTTGTCCTTGTGTTATTGTTTTGGTAATTGCTTGATGAACTAAAAGATAAAAGAAAAACATAAAGATAAAATAATCACAAGTAATTATCTATATAAGAAAATATTTTTGCCTTTTTGAGTTTTTAACATGGTATCAAAGCTAAGTGTTTCATCAATTTATTATCCTAAATTGCTTTGCATAAATTATCAACCGAGGCTCGTAAGCTGATGAAGTGTAGTGCACTATATGTGCTAGTTAACCCTTCTTACTTCGTTGTTTTGTATTTTTATATTTTTTTGTTTTGGGGGTTTCTTTGATTCCTAACGATGTACAGTCTGAATTATGAGAAACTAAGTCTAAATTTCCTAAAGGTGAACTAATCAAAATCTAAGTTAAAGGAAGGAAAAACAGAGCATCTATCTTATCTTGTCATTTAATCCAGAGTCAAAAATTAAAAGGTGAAGTTGTAAGCCAAATTGAAATCATTACAGAGAATGAAGCTAACTGAAGTACTTCCAGTTGCCCAAACCTTCAATTTTGAAAGATAACTTTCTTGAGATGGCATACAAACAACTTCCTGCATTGTGTGTTCCAAAGAACTAAGTAAAACATGCAGACAATAACTGATTGGTTTCAATCCTTGTGTAAGGTGAATGTTTAACCATTTAGTTTAGGATGGATATCAACTTGAATTGGTGGTCAAAAACATATATTCACACAGTGCATTTGCAATTTGAACTAGGAAATAAATAACCAACAAAATAGTGAGTAAACTAATCAACAATGTATCCTTATTACTTTTCAACCTTACCCTGTTAAAACAAAACAAGTTTCATTTATGAAATAGATAGGAAAAACAAGACTGCACCATTGAATTCTAACATTATGCTACTGAACAGAATTAAAAGAAATCAAACTACAATAAATCAACCTAAGTTACAAACACTGTTAAAAGCAAATGATGAAATTGAAACTGAACATAAAACAAAATAAAAAGAAAAACCTCCTTCAATGCAAGGGCCCTTTATAACTGACTGAGTTGAGTTTCTAATTAGCTGAAGATATTCTTTCAAATGATCACCTGGTCAAACACAGCTTCATATTATTAACATGAAAACAAGTTCCAAAATCACAGAGCTGTAAGTTTGAGTTTAATACATCCAAAAATTCAAACTTTTTCTTTGTCTTGTACAACTAATATTTAAAGAAACAATCCTAATTATGTTTTGAGAGAATTTAGCTACATGTGGTCTACACATTTACAACAGTTCTGCGTAAGTGGTTGATCAACTACAGGTGACTTTAAGTAAGCAAGATGGTTGCATGGAACCGTTATCACCGGTGGCTGGTTCGAGTTATTGTTGCAACAAAACTGTCGAGTTTTATTAATTAACCATGAAGAGTGGACAAAGAGTCCTATTGCTCTTGGGTTTCTTTGTTTGACTCCTCCTTTGACTGTGGTCTTGAGCTGGCTTTTTTTGTCGATCTGCGCTGGGTGACTTGGATAGGATCCATGTCGAGACGATTCCAAAGATGTCCATGTTGTCGGTTTCTTCGTTTGACAGCTGTAATACGTTGAACCATGGAAGTAGCTACGGAACACACAGTTAGCTACAAGAATAGGCTGCATTTCGTAGCTAATTTGCAAAAACTTATTTCAAATAGAAAAAACATAAAAGTCTAACATGTCAACATTTAATGTCTTCCTTGAGACAAAATCTATCATTTATCAATGATGGGGATCTGTCTTTTATGGAAAACAAGAGAAAAAAGTGAGAAAAGTTGTCAAAGAGAGAGTAATTTTGAGGTCCAACACACCCCCACTGCAAAATCATTACATGTCCCCATGAAATTTTGTCAAAACTGTGAACTCTTCTTTCCTATTGCATCTGCTCAGATACCTCTGCTATTACATCTAACTTTCTTCTCTTGCTCCTCTTTGAAGTGACTGCCATCCTGGGTTTTTTCATGAGAAGTATGTATTTAAGGTTGATCACTGTTTTGTTTAAGTTTCTATTCTTCCTCTTCAACTTCCTATCCTTCTTGTACCATAGCCCTAGGTGCAGTATTGTATTATCATGAATGGCTTTATCCAATTTGCTTTTAGGGTTTAATTTTCTTTCTTGATGTGCCTGTTCAATATCTCTAACTCATAGATTTCCTGTTTGAGAGAGTTAGACAGAGGTTCTTATGGATTGACAGGTTGTTTTGGATTGGCTGAGGATCCTGGATCCATTGAGTCACTTTTTTTTTCCAGTGATTCCATGTAATCATAAATTTGTCGCTGCATTGGGGCTATGCCTGGGGATCCTCTGTTGGGGCTGCCTTCAAAATACTGTTTAGGAGAGTTTTGAGGATTTTATGTAAATGGAACATTTTCAGGAGATGGTACTGGGGTTTCTTCTTCTAGATTTATGAACTCTGTTCCCTTTGATGATAACTTCTTTACCATACCTCGGAGTCTAGAGCTCCTTCTAAGTTGTAGGGGGTTTATGTTCTCCTCCTTTGTACCCTTTTTCTCCTTTCCTATCTTTTCCTTCTTCTTTATTTGTTTACTAATATCTATCAATTTTTCAGAGATTAGTTGTTCATCATCTTGTTGTAATGAAGATTCAAGTTTGTTCTCAGTAATTCCACCAACTTTCCTTTTTATCTTTCCTTTTTGCTTGATCTGCTCCCTGATCTCTATCTTAGAGACTAGTTCTTCATCATTTTTCTATGTGGAGGACTCAAGTTTGCTTTGAATGGTCATACTGGTCTTTTTCCTCTTACTCCTTCCGACATTACTCTCTTCAGGTGATTTTGGTGTCTCTTGGAGATAGTTTCTTATTAAGAAATTTTCCCAAGTATCTCCTATTCTTTTCAGATGATACTCAACCAGTATTATTACCAACCCATGATGGTACATAGTTGTGTCTATGAATTCTATTTTCTTCTATACATTTGAAGCCATCCTCCTTTGACTGTTTAGAAGGAAGAAAGGGAGGTTGATGTTTCCATTTTCTAGAAAGTTCATCAATAAACATATATGATAAAATGCATCTGAATCTTCCCTCATAGGTAATAAATTTTTGTAATATCAAAAGCATGCTTCTCGATTTACTTTTAAGTGTTGAAATAGGAATTCATTTTCTAAACACAGTGACATCCATACCTGGGTTCCTGAGGATTACCTTCTATGATTCACTGTGAAATTCTTTGTTTTTGAACCATCTCTCACCAAGTCTTGACAGTTCTGTAGCCTCTGCTATGTAAGATTTTGTCATTGCAAACTCAATGTCTCCAATCTCTACTTCTGTACCATCGAATGATCTAGCAAAAGATTTTGTGATCTCCTTGTGATATCCATAAAATTTTTCAATGAAATTGAGCCATCCAGTCTTTTGCAGCATCTCCTTGAGTTGTGGGTACCCTTCCATAAACTTTGCCCCTACGGGCTTTGCCCTGACAATAAGTCCCATGGTCTCTGTTTTGTAGAATTTTTTAACCTCCAAAATTACTCTTCTAGTCTATGAAACGGACTGACTGCGAGTATGGTGAAAAAGAACTATGTGTTTGCATGGAATAAGTAGACGGTGAGGGTTTGGAGAGATGTGAATACGTTGGTCACATCGTAGTTTTGACCGTTAACAGATGGAGTTACTAGAGACCGTTTAAGTACATAGTAGCGGAGGTGTGGTATGATGAAATCATTATAGACCGTTTGGTATCGAATGTGGAAGATGTGGTATCATGAAGTGGCAGTCAAATCAAATGATAACTTGTTAAGGAGACATATGATCATTCATATTGTACATGACGTTTTTGCATTTTACCTTTAGAACTTAAACCTTTTGCTTGATAATTCTTTTGGTGTTGATCCGTAGGTCCTTTGAGCATGGTTGATCTCCAAAACTTGATTCTTCAATTTCTTTGCATTCATGATTTATTTGTAAGTTGTACAATTGTGCCAAAGCTGATAAGTAAATTGTAGCTGCAGAATCAGATTAGCTGTGGAATGGAATCAGCGGCAAAATGTGAAAAGAAGGAAAAGTGAAATATGGCTTATGAAATATGGATGTAAAAATAAAATGGAAATGAGTTATGACAGTGAGATGGAATGAGATGTAAGATAAAATGAAAAATAGGGTGAAATGGGGTAAAACTGTAAGAAGATAAAGTGTAAATGAAATATGACAGTGAGGTGAAGTAGAACTGTCGAAAAAAATGAAGACAGAATGAGATGGAATGAGATGATGAATTTGCAGACTCTAAACTGTAAATGAATGTAGCTTTTTGTCACCACTTATTACAGAAAGGAAATGGAAAATATAGGATGTCAGAAATCTTTGATTTTCACCATGTATTTTTTGTATAAGGATGCCAATCAATGATTGGTTTTCAACCTCATACAATTTTATTATTATTATTATTATTATTAGGAAAAATAAAGACTAAGTTAGTGGAGAAGAAGAATTATTCTTCACTAACTTCATTTCAGAGTTATCCTGAAAAATCTTAATGAACTCCTCTCTTGAAACTAGTTTTTGATATATCTTTAACCGATGACTATTCACAAGAAGAGGTATTTTGCTTCCATCTATTGTTCTTATCTTTACTGCTCCGTTATTAAAGACTTCTTCAATCTCATATGGTCCAAGCCAATGAGTTTGAAACTTCTCTTGAAAATCTTTGAACCTTGAATCGAACAACAATGCCCAATCTCCTGTTTGAAATTTCTTTTCCTTAATATATTTATCATGCCATTTAGCCCTCTGTTGTTGGACTATACTGGTTCTTTGGACTCCATCTTGCCGATTTCATCAAGTTCATTGAGTTGCTCCAATCTATGTTTTTGTGCCTCTGATAAATCCAATCCCAATTGGACACCCATCTTGAAGGTTTTGATTTGAAACTCTATAGGGAACATGGCTTGTTTCCCATAAACAAATTCATAGGGCGTATGTCCCGTTGTGTTCCTCCATGTAATTCTATAGGCCCATAAGGCTTCAGAAAGCTTTTCTACCCAATCTCTTCTATGTAGATGCACAGTCTCAGTGAGAATTCTTTCAATCACTTTATTTGTAGATTCAACTTGACCATTTTCTTGTGGATGATAGGGAGTAGATTTCATATGTTTGATCTTGTAATCTTCCACAAGACCCTTCACCATTTTAGATGTAAATTGAGATCCCTGATTTGTCATAATCTCTCTTGGAACACCAAAACGAGTGAAGATGTCCTCAAAAAGAAAATTAACTACAGTTTTTTCATTAGCAAAAGGTAATGCTTTGTCCTCTACCCATTTAGTGACATAATCAGTGCATACCAATATATACTTCTTTTGTTTAGATAAAGGATTAATTGGCCCAACAAAATCTAAGGCCCATTTTTCAAAAGGTTCAATAGGTACCTGAATTTGTAGTGGCATTTTACTTGAAGGAGCAGGTTTCCCTACCCTCTGGCAGCTATCACACCTCCTGACATATTCTTTGGCATCTTTGAATATGTATGGCCAATAATATCCTAAAGAAAGGATTTTATAGGTTGTCCTCTTGTCAGCAAAGTGTCCACCACACGACTCATCATGACATGCCTTAAGAATCTCAGACATTTCATCTTTCCTAACACATCTTCTGGTCATAAGATTCGGGCCTCTTTTATACAATTCATTAGTGATCCATAAGTATCTTGAACTTATCTGAATGGTTTTTCTTTTTTCTCTAGGAAACAAATGTGAAGGTAATTTCCCCGTGACTAAGTAATTAGCAATATCTCCAAACCAAGGAGTTTGAGTAGTCACTGCAAAAAGATATTCATTAGGAAACTTATCTTCAACTAGAGTGTCATCTTTGTTATTTTGAATTCTGGACAGGAAATCAGCAACTGTGTTTTGTTTTCCAGATCTATCTAGCACAGTAATATTGAATTCTTGCAAGAGTAAAAGCCATCTTGTAACCATGCCATTAGTAATAGGTTTGTTCATTAAATATCTAATTGCAGAGTGATTTGTATGAACAAAGGTTTCATAGCATATTATATAATGTCTGAACTTGTTGATTGCATGAACAACTAAAAATTCATTTTCAGTTACAGTATAGTTCAATTCAGTGGGAGTCAAATTCTTACTTGTATAGTAGATGGCATAGGGAATCAAGTATTTTTGTCCTAATACAACTCCCAGAGTTGTATCTGAAGCATCTATTGAAATGTGAAAAGGTAGTTTCCAATTTGGACCTCTTAAGATGGGTGCTTCAGAAATTTTTGTTTTTAAATTCTCAAATGCTAGCTAGCAGTCAAGATTCCAATTGAATTCACAATCCTTGGTGAGTAATTTGAAGAGTGGGGATGCTATTTTAGTGAAATTTTCTATAAATCGTCTATAGTATCCTGTGAATATTAGAAAACTTCGAACATCCTTTTGGAAATTTAGAATTGATAATTTATAGATGACTTCAACTTTAGATTTATCAACTTTAATCCCATCTCTTGAAATGTGATGCCCTAAAACAATACCTTTTGTAAACATCATAAAACATTTTTCATGGCTTAGTGAGAGGTTTGCTTCCTTACATCTTTTAAGAAATCTTTCCAAATTTTCCAAAGCTTCTTCAAATGTATTCCCATAGACTGTAAAATCATCCATATATACCTCTACACAATCATGTATTAGATCATAAAAAATTCCTAGTAATGCTCTTTGGAATGTTGCAGGTGCATCACATAACCCAAAAAGAAGTACTCGGTAGGTATAAGTTCCCCATGGACAAGTAAATGTGGTTTTATCTTGATCTTCAGGTGCCACCTGAATCTGATTATAACCACTAAAACCATCCAAGAATGAGAAATACTTCTTACCCGCTAATGTATCTAACACTTGATCTATAAAGGGTAAGGGAAAATGATCTTTAAGGGTAGCTTTATCCAATTCTCGATAATCAATGCACACCCTCCATTTACCATTCTTTTTAGGCACAATTACTAAAGGGGAAACCCATTGGCTATCTGAAATTGGGTAAATGAAGTTTACATTCAATAGTTTTTGCAGCTCTTCTTTCAAAATTTCCCTAAGATTTGGATTCATTATTCTCTGAGGTTGTCTGATAGGCCTACAATTCTCCTCAATGTAAATGTGTTGTATACAAATCTTAGGACTAATTCTTTTAATGTCAGTATATTCCCATGCATATGCAGCAGAATGTTGTTGTAATGTCTTGATTAGCTTTTCCTATTGTAATTTCTCCAAGTTATTGTTTATGTTCAATGTTCTTCCTGGAAAGATTTCAATTGTAGAGCTACCAAATTCTTCTATAGAATAAAGAGACATCTGCCTAGATGACAAATATTCAATATTGGATTTTTCTTGAAATTGATTATGTTCATATTCTGGAATTGATTCAAAATTTTCCATTGTATTTAAGATTTGACTATCTTCACTAATATTTGAAATAGTAAAGAGAGGCTGAATGTCATTTTCATCATCAATCCATTCTTTGTCATCTATTTCTGTGATTGTTCTTGTTGGAGGATATAGTGTGAATTTCTTTGTTGAATTCCCATCAAAAATATACATATCACTAGATCTACAACTAATGAAAGCATCAGCTGTGGCCATCCAAGGTCTTCCTAATATGAGTGGATGTCCTCCTAGATTATTCTTGGGGTTAAGATCATAAAATCAACAAGATATTCCCAAGAATCTAATGATATTCCCAACTCCATTGATATGTGTTTTCACAATTGGACTTCCTGGATCTACATATTTTTGTATGGCCATTTTTCCCATCATTATATATGCTATTTTTCCTACCAGGTGAATTCTTTTTGTTTCTTTTTCTTTTCTTCCTAGTTTCTTTATGCTCAACTCCTTTATTGTTTTATCTAGGATTGGAATCTCCTTAATGGCTTGTAACAAAGGAATTTTGATACAAACATTTTTTAATTCATCTAGAAAATCATAATTAGGCGACATGATCTGCTTTTCTACTCCTCTATCAACTTGTAATATTTCAGGAAAAGGAGGTGCAAAAGTAGATACTGGCTACTCAATGATAGGAGTTGAGTTCACTAGTTCTTTATGTTTTTAATTTTTAGTATTTTGGTTTTGGAGAGATGTTCCCTCAAATCTTTTATTGGGTTGTAGAGAATATTCCTCAGAATTGTCTTGTTCCTGAATAACTACAGAAGGTCTTTCCTTTTCTAATATCCTTCCAGATCTTAGTTAAACATCATCGAGATCTAGAGGAGTGATCATATAACTTGGAAATTGTTGTCCTTCCACCATTTAAGTATTCTGAGGATTTTTATTGTTGGGGTTTGGTAATGGTTGGGCAAGTAGCTGATTTGGTCTCTGTTAAAATGACAGTAAGACTTGAGGACTTTGGTTTTGTTGTGGAAATGGTAGTGAAAGTTGAGGGTTTTGATTTTGAAGTTGTGGCTGCTAATTTTGTTGTGGAATGTGTGGGGGAGGATAATTATGATATGGTGTGTGATATTGATAATATTGAGAAAATATCCCATAAGGATTTTGTACTCCTTGTGGTCAAGGTTGAGATTGAGATTGAGGTTGAGGCCAAGGTTGCTGCCAAGAATTATAATTTGGTGGGGGTTGAAGATACATTTGATTGTTAAATCCCTGATTTTGTGGCCCCTGCCAAGGTTTTCTAGAGACAAAGCAAAGAGGTTCTACTTAATTTGGAACTGTTTCTTCTTGAAAAACAACCTTAAGACCTGGAATCGAAGGACAACCCTTGGTTTCATGATTCCCTGAGCAAATCATACAAGTCTCTATAATTTTTGCATTTAAAGGGAATTCTCTTAGAGCATGCTTTTTTCTGCATTTTGGACAAAAAATAGCTAAAGCATCAACCTCGGTTTTCTGTTTGTTTTGCAACTTAAGGGTGTCTATTTGCTCACTAAGACTCCCTAGAATATCTATTTTTAATTCATCAAGCATATTACCAATTTCTGCCCTACTCACTGATCCAGTTGCGGATTTATTGACTCTAACAAGAGAAGGATCCCTTGGACCTTTCCCAGTTTTGGATTTCCCTCTTGAGAGATGAACACTAGACCCAAAGTTTATTGCAGATCTCGAAATTCAAAAGGAAAATTGATCAATTGATGAGTATATCCTAAATTCTCCTCAATCATCTCTTGCTTCTGCTAAGATCCTTGAGTTTTCTGAACCAGCATCCACTACCCTCAGTTCATCATTATTCCCCTCAACCTCTGAAGTTCATTCCCATCCTCCATTTATGCCTGCAGTTCACTTTCAACTTATCATATCCCATCAAACACCTATTACCCCTACTACTCCATTAACCCCTAGTAGTACAATCATTGTTTCAAATCCACCTCGAGTCATGGCTACCCGGTATGCACCCCTTGTTTTAGCTCAGAATCTTGGTGCTATGCCCGTTGATTACCAAAGTAAAATACCTCTTTTTGATGCCACACAAAACATTACAACTCAACAACATGTTGATAGAATGAATGACTTCTTTGACCTTCACGAGGTAGAGATAGAAGATGTGACCATGAGATTGTTTGTCCAAACCTTTGGAGGTGAAGTTCGAAAATGGTTCAGAGTTTTACCCGCAGCCTCTATCACCACTTTGCTAGTCCTGCATAGGCAATTCCTGGATCGGTGGGAGGTAAAGAAGAATCCACTCCAAATTTTGTCTGAGTATGAAAATATCAAAAGGAATGTCGGTGAAAGTGTGCAAGATTACTGTGTGAGGTTTAATGCAATATATAATGCTATTCCAACCAACATTAAACCACCAGAGGGGTTAGCTTTACTTAAGTTTCTAGATGGTTTTGATACTTATATGGCATATCAGTTATGGGAAAGTGATCCCACCACACTTGGAGACATGCAGAAGAACGATGTAAGTGTGGAAGCAAATTTGCTAGCCAAAAGAGCCTGAATGAGATCTGAAAAGAGAGTGACCATAAAGGAGGAAGCATCTACCTCAGATGTCAAGATGGATACTTTGATCTGAACAATGGAGAGGATGGTTGACCAGCTGACCATCACAAATAGACCTAAACCACTAATCAGGAATCCAAATTTTAGAGGACAGCAGCAGCCCCAATTCTGGATCAAGAAGAGGGAACAAAAGGCACCAGACCAACCAGCACAACAATAGCAAATCAAAACTCCTTTGCAGCAGAATTATGTTCAGGGAATGGAAGAAGAAGATG
This sequence comes from Pinus taeda, assembly GCA_000404065.3. Lineage (NCBI taxonomy): Eukaryota > Viridiplantae > Streptophyta > Pinopsida > Pinales > Pinaceae > Pinus > Pinus taeda. Next base: position 28,675 of record APFE030379222.1, on the reverse strand, counting down.
ACGATGATCCGGTAATTGAAGCAAACCATTTTTTCATTGCCGATGGTATGCCCATTTTTCTAACGGAAGATGACAAATATGCAAAGGTTCTAAACATTCAAAGGGATGAAGATTACATATTAGCAAACAATGCAGTTTTGGAGGCTGAGTCTGATGATTATCAACGAGGTTATATGAATGCTTTGATAGCACAATAGAGGTAGTATTCTTTGAGGAGTAGAGATGTACCGATCAATCCCATTTAGAAAAGAAAAGATCTGCAATCAAAGAATGACTCCTCAAACATTCAGAAGAAAGGAAAAGAGCCTGCTGATCTGAGTTCTAGCAAAATACCATCAGCAAATAGCATTGCAAACGAAAAGAATAATCAGCAAAATGCAGCAAAAGAGCAAGTAGAGAAGAAGAACCTTACTGTCAAAGAGGTAGAAGAATTTTCATCCTTTAATTTAGAAAGTGAAATTGCTAAATTAAAAGTGTCCATTCCTTTGACTGAGCTAGTAAAGAATAGCAATTACAAACACTATGTGTCTAGAATTTTGCAAATAGACCCTTTGTCAAACATGGTAAATGTCGAAGATGATCATCCTGAACTCATTTTTGGTCTAGCCATAAAAGGTCAGTCTAAAGATAGTGAAGTTCCTCCCTTTTATCTGAGTCTTAGATTGCATCAATACATTCTCCATAATGCCATGTTTGATTTTGGAGCTTCTCATAATTTGATGCCTAAAGACATTATGGAGAAGTTGGGCCTGGATATTACCCAGAAATACCATGATTTGTACTCCTTTGACTCTGGTAGAGTCCGTTGCATTGGTCTTATCAAAGATTTGGTAGTGTCTTTAGATCAAATCCTAGCCAAAAATGTTTTGATGGATGTGGTTGTTGCTGATATTCCACCACGATTCGGTATGCTCTTGTCTAGATCGTGGGGTGCTAAACTCAAGGGCACTTTACAACTTGACTTTTCTTATGCTACCATTCCCGTTTTCGGTCAATTGAGGAAGTTATACCAAGAAAAGAAAATGAAATACATCATCACCAACAAAGAGAAGCCACTGAATCATCCAATAAATGTTGTACATACTGATTTAAAATCATTTGTTTTGTACTCTAATAGTGGACTAAATGATATAGATATTCAGATTGTAGAAGTAGATGATGTACCAGAAGTTTCCGAAAATTTTAGGGCAGTCCTTAATCAAGAAAAAGAGAAAGTAGCAAGTTGTTATGAGCGGCAAAAGATCAGTGAAAAGCAGAAAAATGAAGTAATCAGTTAAGGTAAGGTAGAGAAGGAAATAGAATTTCAGCATTTAGAAGACGAAGCCGGCCTTTGGAGCATGGATTTCGATGGTGTTGTGGGTAAGGACGGTGCTAGTATAGGAATTTGGATTCACGGCCTTGCTTTCCAGCCTACCAAAGTCCCAAGTAATGTTAGAGTATGTTCTTACAAGTTAGCTTTTGATTGCTCTAACAATGAAGCGGAGTATGAGACTTTAATTACAAGTCTTAAAATTTTGAAGAAATTGAATGCAAAAAGGATTTATGTCTATGGCGATTCAGAGCTAGTGATCAAATAGGTAAAGGGAGAGTATCAAGCAAAACATCCGCGGATGAGAGCCTACAGAAATGAAGTCCTAGATATTTTGAGAATGTTTCCTGAATGGACCTTGACGATAGTACCCCGGACTCAAAACATTATTTTAGATTCAATCGCCATTGCTACAAGCAATTTGAAGATCCCAATGAACTCATCCAACAAGTTTGAAATTCATGTCAAACATTGGCCTGTTGTTCTGGATAATTTAAGGTATTGGCAAGTGTTTTGGGAAGATAATTAAATCAATGCCTTTTTGCAGAATGAAGGAAAGTTCAAGAATGCTTCCATTGATGATGATTACGATACCAATGAACAAGAGATTGAGGTGAACCAGATGGAGGTTTTACAGCTGAAGGATAGCATTATTCCTAGAGGTATCATACCTTTAGAGGAGCTTTTTGATGTGGACGATGTTGCAAGAAAACCAAGCTTGGTTCCTACCGACAAAGGAGTTGAAGATGTCAATCTCAGAACAACTGACAAGCCAAAGCTTATAAAGATATCAAAAGCATTGTCTCCTGAGGTAAAGGCCCAGTATGTTAGATTACTTTCTGAATTTTCTGATGTCTTTGCATGGGATTATTCAAGTTTAAAGGTGTATGACAAGGATATAATTCAACATACTATTCCTATCAAGCCAGCTCAAAAGCCTTTTAGAGAGAAGTTGAGAAGCATCAATCCAAAGTTGCTGCCATCCATCGAGAAAGAGGTGAACAGATCGTTCAAATCTGGCATCATTGTTCCAATCAAATTTTCTGATTGGATTTCAAATTTTGTCCCATACGAAAGAAGACTGGAGAAATAAAGTTGTGCATAGATTTCCGGAACCTCAACAAAGTATCATTAAAGGATAATGACCCACTTCCAAAGATGGACCATATTCTACAAAGAGTATTTGGAGCATCACGGATGTCACTACTCGATGGTTACTTGGGCTATAATCAGATCTTGGTGCATGAAAAAGACCAAGACAAAACTACCTTCACAACACCTTGGGAACTTTTCAGTATGCCAAAATGCCATTCGGATTGAAGAATGTCGGAGCCACTTTTCAGCGAGCGATGGACATTGCTTTTGCTAATGAGAAGGATGTTTTCTTGGTTGTTTATTTAGATGATTCAATGGTATTTTCTGGTTCCAACGATGAACACTTGCACCATTTAAGGATTGTCTTTTAGAAATGTATGAAGTTCGGGATTTCTCTCAACCCCAGGAAGAGTCTTTTTGCCATGGACAAGGGTAAACTCCTTGGTCATATCATTTCTAAAGACAGTATCCGCATTGATCCTTCAAGGGTGGAGGCAATTCAGCATATAGACTTTCCGTGTAACAAAAAGGAGATTCAGGCTTTTAATAGTAAGATGAATTTCTTACGTAGATTTATACCCAATTTGGCGGAACATTTATGTGAAATGACTAATATGTTGAAAAAGGACAGCACTGTGAAATGGACCGAGGATGCCATGAAGTCATTCAATTTGGTAAAGTTTGCTTTGACCATAGCCCCAGTCTTGATTAGTTCTTATTACACTCATGAATTCATTATATTTTCATTTGCATCCGAGCACACCATGGCTGCGGTATTAATGCAAAAAAGAGATCAGATTGAGCAACCCATTGCTTTTTTCAATAGGACTCTTTGAGATGTTGCCTTGCGGTACAATATCATTGAAAAATAGGTGTTGACTCTCATAAAAGCATTGAAGGATTTCAGAGTGTACATTCTGCATTCACATACCATAGCATATGTTCCTAATGCAGCAGTAAAGGATGCTCTAATGCAAACTGATCCAGATGGAAGAAGAGGTAAGTGGATAGTAGCGATGTTGGAATATGATATGGATATTAAACCCACTAAACTGATCAAGGGACAAGGCTTAGCAAAACTGATGGCGGAATCAAATATGCATGCTCTAGACATAAATCTCATTGTAGCAATGTCAGAGGATGAGGATGATGGCTTGCTCATTCAAGTCTCAAAAATGTTTCTCCAATCACCATGGTATTCTGATATAGTTTATGTTCTTCAGCATCTTTTTCCACCTCTTGGAATGTTAAGAAACAAAGGTAGATCACTAAAACTCAAATCAACAAAATTTTTCATTTTAAACAGTGCTCTTTATTGGAAAGATCCGGGAGGGGTTCTCCTTAATTGTTTGGTTGAAGACGAAGCTCAACAGGTGATGCATGATTTTCATAGACGTGATTGTGGCGGTCATTTGTTTTGGAAAATAACAGCTAACAAAGTGTTGAGAGCAAGATATTATTGGCCGACTTTATTTTCAGATTTGTATAAGACAGTGCTGAGCTGCCATGAATGCCAAGCTTCTCAAGGAAAAATGAAGTTGCTTCCTCTTCCTTTGAAACCAGTTGAAGTAAATGCACCTTTCCAGCAGTGGGGACTTGATTTCATATGGGAAATCCATCCTATATCATCAGCGCAACACCGATGGATCTTGACAACTACCGGTTACTTCATCAAGTGGATTGAGGCCATTCTGACAAGGCAGGCCATGGATACGATAATTATCCAATTTTTAGAATCTAATATCTTGTCTCATTTTGGTTACCATCACAAGATCATAATAGATAATGCAGCAGCATTTAAGTCCAAGAAGATGGTGGATTTTTGCAACAAGTACAATATTACATTGGGTCATTCCATAGCATACTACCCACGGGGTAATGGATTGGCCAAGTCGTCAAATAAGTCCTTGGTGAATATAATCAAGAAAATGTTGGAGGTGAATAAGAAGAATTGGCCTCGAAATCTTGTTAATGCCTTGTGGGCCGATAGAGTGAGCAACAAGAAATCCATAGGTATGTCACCTTTTGAGTTGGTTTATGGTACTGATACAGTATTTCCTACATCACTTGCGGTCCCGGTCATGATATTACTATAGGAAGCTGGCAGCGAGGAGGATGATATTCAGCGCAGGATTAATCAAATGATTCACCTTTAGCAAATAAGAGAAGAGTTTTCCCAAAACACTTTCCAGTTACAAGAGAAGATAAAGAAGATCTATGATCGCAAAACCAAAACAGAAAAGTTTCAGCTCGAGGATATAATGCTGCAGTGGTATGCATGAAATGAGGAAAAAGAAAAGCATGGTAGTTCAAAAATCTATGGAAAGAAGCGTACAAAATCTTAGCCTATCGAGGACAGAATGCATTTTTGTTGAAGGAAATGGATGGTCAGGATTGTTCAGGAGGGCCAATGAATGGTAGCTCTTGAAGCATTACTACTTTTGAGGTGGTTTCCTGAAGTTTCTACACCTTCATTGTATATACCAATTTGATTTTCCTTGCAAGTTTTCAAGTACATTGTCATTTGAACTTGCGGCCTGAAGTGAAGGTTATAAAGTTTAAATGATTAGTGTCAAGTTTGGTTGAGTTGGTTTATAGTCAAGTTTTGAGTCAGTTTGGTTGAGAGTCAGTGTTCAGTTGTATTGAGTCATTTTTCACTTTTTTGTTTTTGACTGTGTTACCCAATCAACTAGGCACTTAGTCTATAGTGTTCTTGACACCTCCAAGGAGCTGCCATCCCCAATAAGGCCAATGTTAGTGTCAGTATCTGCATACTTCCATCAGGGATCAAAATTCACTCTTTCCATTTTCATTTTAGGAGTCCCATACTGAAAATTTTGCATCATTCCATTAGGTCATGATATACTAATCCACTGATGGTTGTTTTCTCTTCAACAAATCTAAATTTTTCCCTCATAGAGTATACTTGTTGATCCTTCTCAGATTGTCTTCGGTTATGGTTTCATAATCAATCTACAGTCATGATTTCATTACGTCTTAGGGTTTCACTACCAAGGTCAAACGTTTGATGTTAAAGGGTAAATAAAGGTCAGCAAGGGTATGAAGATCACTGATAAAACAAGCATGATGCTTTGTAGGTCATAAGCTACTAAGTTATTATTTTTTTAGCCTAATGTAATTTTCACCTCAAAAACATGTTTTTGAGGTGAAAACAAAGTATTTTAAGTTTATTGGTATTTCATATGTAATTTTAAGTTCATATATGTAATAATGGATCTCAGCTACACTAGAACATTTCTCCTTGCTACAAGACAAACAAACATTGCAAAATTCCAATAAAATTGAGCATTCATCCACTTGTCAAACAAAAAGGGAAAGGGTTAGAAAAGAAAAAGCAATTAAAGTGAAAATGACAAAAAAGGTGAAAATGTGAAAGTGACAAAAACATTAGCAAAAGGGTTTTGAGGAGCTAAAGATTAAATTCAAAGGTGTGTAGATTTCTTCTTGCCTTCATATCTTCTTTATTTCCCTTTTACCCCACATTGAGTAAACCCCAACAATGTTTTTTGTGATTTAAAGGTCAAATCAGCAGAAACGGTGGAGGCGCTACAAGTTTCCTCTTGGCCCTGCACACTCCCTTCAGGCTCTACGCACCTCCTCTGGGCGCTGCGCGTTTCGCTAATTTTGCCCATATTTATTCTTTAGCGTTCCTAATACCTTCTCAGCCTTAAACAAGTAGGTGTCCTCTTCAAAACATCATTTTCCCTCTCCTCAAAGTTATTTCCTCAATGTTTGAAGAGTTAAATCAAGATTGGTGTTAGTCTCACATGCAAAACCCTAGGTTTTCTCCTAGCCCTGATTTTTGCAAGAAAGATTCTCATTTCCCATAACATACGTAATCAATACCCTATATCCCCTTTCAAAGACCTCTATCCTTACACCCATCAAACTCCCATCTACCTTTCCCTTTTCTTTTTTCCTTCCCAGACACTTGCATTCCCCTACCATTTACTTAGGGTTTCATAACAAAGACACCATGGCTAATGAAGAATATAGGCCACACAGTGAAGAATAAGGATCAGATAGAGAGGGAAACATAGAGCAGAGAAGGTGACATAAATGAGGGGAAATTCATAGGTTTGAGCCCACAGATCTTAAAGAGCTCCTAGCTTCTCCTATGATAGTCACATCCTTCAAATGGTTAGGGTGTTATGAGTTTTGTGAGCAGGTCCAAGTAGTCTAGTACCACCTTGAGTTAACTAGGCTTTTCATAACTAAAATTCGAGATAACCAAGTCACTCTTGCAGGCATAACCTTCACATTGTTTGCTGCCATCATATCAGCTGCCACTGGGATTCTAGAAGTTGGGGTAAAATGGTTCAAGCAGGGTGAAATAGAAGCACATTTTTATAAACCATACATCAAACCTAGGTACAAAAGTGAATGAAAAGGCTATTTCCCTTTCTCATACCTCCTTGATAGATATGCACCTATGATGAAGATTATAATGAAGTATTTTTCAAGTGAGGGTAGGTTCTCTAGGGTCTATTCATACAACATCTGGTTACTTATGAATTTCACTAGGGTTAATATGCTCAATATACCCTACTATCTTTTCAAGAGTGTGGAGAAGATGGCTTACATTACCCAAAGAAGAGAATACAAAGATCAAATGAAAAGCTTATTTCACCATTCCCTCATAAAGATCATAGTTCTTTATCACTTAAAGAACTTAACATTGCATGGAGTACATTTATAGCTAATCCCATTTTCACTCAAGTTTCCACTCAAGGCATTCCATCATCATCTCATCCACTATTACCCCCGTTATCACCATTCCATGGACCTATTCTTTCATCTGACAAGAAAGATGACACTAACAAAGAACAAAGTGATCAAGGTCAAAGCAGCAAGCCTGAAAGGGCTAATTTAGGTACTATGGTGCACACTTATCAGAGAGGAAATAGGCAATTTTTTGCCCCACAGATTGTGGCAGGGGCCTTGCTCTCTTCATTAGCAAAGCAGGTACAGAAAGGAAAGGAAAAAATGGTTGAAACAGAAATGAAAAAACAGGAAAAGACCCCCATGAAATTGAGCAAGATTTTCACTTAGTGGACTTATATAAGGAAGATGCAGAGAAAAACACCAAAATGATCCTCAAAGAACAAGAAGCATTGATAGGTGAGTTGCGGGTGAATCTACAAAGAGCAAAATACATCATATCTTATTATGAATGGGAAAATAGGCAAATGGGAACCAAGCATGAGCTTATGTAAGTTCAACTCATCAAAGCTAAAAGGGAAGATGCAAAAGATTAAAGTCCAACTTGAGGAAGCATATGGTGTCTATGGTGAGCCCATGGAGGAAAACATGCCCAGAAGGAGGCCTAGGGCTAGAGGCCTAAAGCGAGCTTTGAGTCTTGAAAGAGAAAAAGAAGCTCAACTTGCCAACCAACTCACCTTAAATGAACAATTTGGCATAATGACGAATGAGAACCAGGAATATTGGCTTGAGAGGGCCAACAATCATCTTGAGAACCTGTTAGCTAAAGCTAATAGAGATACAGAAGTTCATAGAAGAATGGCCAAATACTATGCCATGAGAAACAAAATTGCTAGAGCCAAGCTCAAAAGGGCTCATGCAAAAATTGAGGCCTTAACTCACCAAAAGGAGAAGGACAAGCTTGACCTATTGGTGGAGGCTTCTCTCCATGCTTAGTCATCTTTAGCATCAGCTATGTCAACCATTTTTGAAGACCTTGAACTCATTTTTTTCTTTTGGCATTTCCTGTTTTTTCCAGGCAATTTTTGTATCAGTCTTTTAGTCAAAAGCAGGCACTGCGCACTTTTTTGGGGCATCTTTTGGAGGAATGGCCACCACCATTGGATTCAGAAGATAATTTACATTCAAGAAAACCATGTTTCCAAATTTGAAAGCTAAAATTACTAGAGGGAAAAGGCAAAAAACTACCTGAAATCATGTCTCTGCCCATTATCTGAGCCAAGCGTTATGCGTTTGAGCAGTCTTGGGAGATTGTAGTTTTGGAGGGGAAAATCATGCTCAAGTTGGGAACTAGGGGAATTTTTAGAAACTAGGTAGGATAAGCTTTCCAATGAGCTATCTTGAGTTAGATTTGGACACCAGGAAGGCAGTCAATACTCAGCTTGAAGATGTCATTGCGCACTTCCTTCAGGCACTGTGCATTTGACACTTGCGCTGCGCACTTGACAGACAACCAAACTTTTCATTGTTTCTTTCAGAAAATACTTTTCACCTATGGGATTTTGATTTTGGACTGATGTAATTCATGATTATGATGTATTGTAAGTGTATTTTTGTTACCTAGGGTAGATACATCAGATGAATGGCCTAAGTGGAACGTAATGAATCACTTTGCTTCATATTAGAAATGGATCAATTTGACCACAGCATTTTGTGAAATTGTACCTCCTCTCATGGATTCGACCCCTGAGGCTAGGATTAGTTGTTTTGAGGCCTATATCATGTATTTTATCAATCATTTTGTGGGTTGGACTCAGAGTTGATGCTTCGAGCTTGATTGTACACCTTTGTAAGCAGTTTGGCAGGAAATTAATAATAATTGAAACTATTTTTATGGGATCCCTGTGGTATGGACTTTTAGTACATTTTCTTCTTTTGTGATTATATGTTTTATGTATACCATCAATCATTTCATTACTTCTAGTTGAATGTTTTCAAGTTTGATAGGTAGAATCCATTGTATCAATGCTCTGCCTTGGGAAATCATTCACCAATTCATGTTTTCAGCAGTCCGAGAAGGATCCATGATTGTCACATGCCCTTCTTAGCTTCTCACCAATCTTAACATCTCACCTCATCAAGCCCTAGAGTGCTAAAGCTTATGCCTTCCTTGCCCCATCGAGCACCCTGCATTTTTGACCTAATTTCTCAGACCTAAATTTCCCATCTCCTCCTGATTCGGCAAAACCCCTACAAAATCCAATCAAAACTTTTGAGCTACTATACCTAGCCTAAAATAGTTTACCTGATCCATTCATCTTGACTGAGATCCTTACGGAGAGAGCCCTCTCCTGGCCTAGTAGGGCTAGCTACTTGGCTAAGCTTGGTTTGTGGTTACCCTGGCATTGCCTCCCTTCAGCTTGAGGTCAATCTAGGTGATAACAGTGCGTATATTTCATAAGATTATTCATCACACTTTGGTGGATTAAGGCTCTTCCACTTATGTCATGTTAGTGTCATGCTGGAAGACTCTCAGCTCTTCAACACTCATTAAGTCTAATACCACTCTTCAAGAATTTGATGGCCATAATTTTGTAACTAAGTGGGTTCTTCCCAAGTTTTCCATTGAGCTAGGAGGTAAAATTGTTTATGTTGATGTTGAATTCGTCGACGCAACTTTGGATTATAACCTTCTACTTGGACGTAATTGGTTCTATGCCACGACTGTGATTGTCTCATATGTGTTCTATGTCCCTTTCTTTCCTCATGAAGGGAAGATTGTTACCATTAACCAGCTTGACTATTGCATGCCATTGGCCCAACTTTCCACTATGGGGAATTATATCCCACTTGTTGGAAATAACCCTGGTCAATATGAGAGTGTTGGTGCAGGCTTGTTAAAAATCTCATCTCTTATTGGGATCATTCCTTAATTACCATTGCCCAACATTCCTTCATCCTCTTCTAAATATCTTATGCATATGATCTCTTCTGGAAACTATGGACCTCGTAGACCTCTTGATCCTTAGGCAGGTGTTACCTGCTCCTATGGAAGTTGATCAAGCTAGTGAGCATCCTTCGCCACCTATTGTGGAAGAGATTGCTCCTCTGGAATTCCCATCAATACCTCCTGACGCTAGTCAGAAACTCCATCCCAATATGGAATATGACCAGGTTCCTTTTCCCACATGGGAACTTACTCTGACTATTCCACATGACTCCTTTGATGACAAACCTCCTTGGAAATTCAAATCGACAGTCATTGATCTACCCATTGATAATATTAGGGAGGTTATGCCTCTTCTAGTATACTTTATTTGGAACAAGCAAATCTTGGCAATATAAACTTTTCATCGACTTAGGGGGCACCTCCACAATGTTCCTTGAAAATGCCACCCATGGACCGAGTAAGTCTTGGGTTTCTAATTTTGAACTTTCTAATGAATTTCCCACTTCAATACCACATGTCGAGGAGCGTCTTGTACCTCATTTGTGTCTTGATCCTCCTTTATGTCCTTAGGTTAATTTTGAGAGAGTGATTATGTGAGAATATCCCTAGCATGGTCCACCTTTCCAAATTGGGTATTTTGACTTCTTTTGGCATGGCCCCAGATTGGTAAGCCATATGTTCCCCTCACCCTCCATAAGTTCGCATATAAAAATGCTTGGCCTATGCTCGACTGTGGGCACCATTTAGCGTGACCTATTGGATTGTGTTTTGCTTGTATATATTGTACATAGGAGTGAGATGCTTTATCTCTTTTTGGGTTTGGTGTGTGATGCAAGTATTTGTCATGCCTTATTTATGCCAAAATCCAATTATATATATATATATGTGTGTGTGTGTGTGTGTGTGTGTGTGTGTGTGTGTGTGGTCATATTTTTACCTCATACATGTTTATTTCTTTCATTATGTGATTTAACCATGGGTTTAGTATTTCTAGATTATTTTTATAGGACATGGTGGCATTTTTATTGCGACATCCAATGGGCCTGAGGTATGTTTCCTTCACTAACATATAAGGGTAGGTAATTATCTCCATCCTCATTGCATTTTGACTATTAGTGTCATATTTATGCCTTAGGTCTGACCCTGTCAACTTGTGACTTTAGCCACTTTCTTGTATGCATGTCGTCACTTAGCGGCGGTAGAGCCTACCTGATCATGGATACCCTAGTTAGCACCATTTTTTTGTGTTGGTGTCCATGCAGTCGATTTCATCCTCATTTCGAAATTCCTCCTTCTGAACCGATATGACCTAGAATTTGAGCCTCATGTCCTCTTCTTCATCATATTTTTGGACATAACTGAGGAGGATTCCACACTTTATCCATTTTTATTGCCATTTTTATCATCCTAGTTCTACACGATGAGCCTTGGTTTCTTCATTGCAATGTCATCATCTGTTGGGCTTACCGCTCACTTTCACTTGGTGTTTTACCCTTTCTTGGAGGAACCAGTGTGATGAATGTTCTTATTAGCCATCCTCTTGTCCTCTTTATGTCATGAGAAGTTCCACCATCACCGAAACTAGTTTCTACCCATTATACCACTCATCCCTCCAAGAGGAGTTGTCTTTAAGCTCTTTTAAGACTCCTTAATTTAGAAAATATTGTCGAGTGAACTTGTCTCCTTCATCCCCGTTAAATTATTTGAAGGGTCGTCTATCCAATATAAGTTTAACCCTTTTCCAGATTGGGATAGACTAGTTACAAAAAAGGAATACTCTAGTCTACTATGGCTAGAAGGTTCTCCCTAGTATACTTTTATCTCTTTTTCGGGCATGGGGGACTAAAATTATGAAAAAGGAACTTTTAAAAAAGATAAATGCAAGGGAACATTCATTTACATTAGTCATCAAAAGGTAGCATCAATTGTGTGCCCTTGAACATGGCACATGTCTGCATTATTATCTCACAGTTGGGTTTTATCTTGCATAAGAATTGTACCATACATATGACTCTATCTACTCCTATGGCTAGTTACTCTTCCAGTGATATGGAGTGTGAGCAATTCCTCTTGCATTGTTGCACGATATCACATGGTTCTCATTCATCGTGTTGTCCAGTTACTCTTCCATTCATATGGAGTGTGCTTCAATTTCTCCTATATTGTTGCACGATATCACATGGTGCTCATTCCTCATGCTTCCCAGTCTCTCTTGTCATGCCTCTATGTGTTCAAGGGAAGTCTCAACCTGTGTCAGCCATCTGTAGTAGCATGTTGACCTTTTTGAGTCATCCATGCCTATATCAATTGTACTTCATCATTTCATGAATTCATCCATACATCACATCATCTTGGTATGTTATGTGTCAATTGATGGGGGATACATCAAAACCCTCCTTCGATGGATCTTCTCCTATCAACTTTAGCTCATTATCCAAGAGCTTGGCATAGGAAGCAATAGTACCTTGGAGCTTGCAAACCTCAATGGTAGGCTACCTCGTGATCAAAATTTGGTTTACATCATTGGCTCCTTATTGGTCGAGTTCACTAGTGTTCGATGTCAGCTCATCTATTCACACTCAGTGGACTATACTAAGTACCTTAAGGTTCATTTTCCTCACTAGTGGATTCCCTCGCATTTGTTATTGGTTTACCTCATTGGCTGGTAATCAGGCGGTTTCTACCATGTTCAACTTCATCTCATATATTCACATGATGTAGATTCATACCATTGGGGTTAGGTCGAAGACCCTAGGTTAGGGGCATATCACTATTATATAGTATCTCTCCTAGGTTGCAATGGATTTATGTATAATTTATGTACTTTGAGGACTATACTAGAAAACTTATCTATCTACCATGTGTCCATAGTCCTACTAATGTATATTGTGACATAGATCCACATTGTATTTGCTAGTGGATATGCTCTATTGGTTGAGACACATGGATCCATTGTGTATTGTTCTTGGCCATGCAGCCTAACATTTCACCTCATTGATTTGTAGTGTATGTTTGGCATCCATGTTCAGTATCTATTTATGATCGAGCATGGGTATGCCTGCCTTGGGGATGTTATCAGCAGAGTTGAGACTTCAACACTTGAGTTCCTCTGATCCATCTGCGTAGTCTTGTCTCCTTCCTCCCATTTTGATCTTTGAGTATTAGTGTAATGCATTTATGCCATAAATTTCTCTTTTGACCTCATGCATTAGGGGGCATCTGTTGTAACCTTATTTTCCACTCCATTATAGTAAGAGAGACCTAACATCAACTTACTTCAGTTGTTGGCTAGAATGCATCCTCTTTCAGCTTTTTTTTACTTATGTGAGATTTATCCCATGTTAAAAGGGTAAAATTACATAATTGAGAAATATCTCATAATCATTTCCTAAAATATTATAATTATGAGATAATAATTAATTCATAATTGAGATAATTGAGAAAAAACTCATAATTGTGGTAAAGATTTCTAGATTTTTCCATTCTCAAGGAGATCAACTTGACCCACTTGTGTATGAGTTGGCTAGGGATCCATTATTGTAGAAGTTTCCTAACTTCTCAAGGCCCTAGGTGTCTAGATACATTCTCCCAAAGGATAGAATGAACCTATATAATATCACCAAGAGGAAAGGAGGTTAGAGGAATATCTCTTGTTATCCTTGAGTGTTTGTGGTTGTGTGTAGGTGTTGAGATAAAGTGCAGATGGAGCATATTTCTTGAGTCAAGCACAAGGATTTTGCTATGAATTCAAAACCCTTCACGAAATTGAGAGGAGGTTGGGTTCGTGCCCTTTATTTTATAGCATATAGAATTGTTTGCTTGTTGCATCTATGAGCATTGGGTCAGGATTTGGTTGTCTTGCAATTGGATATTCTTCACTTGTTATCTATTGATCTTATTTGGAAAATAGATCACGTATCAATAACTCCTTGCATGTAAATTTCATTGCAAAAAAAGAAGAGGTTACAAGAGAGAACTTATAGAGAAGAAGCACCAGAAGAACCATCACGAATACATGAAGGAATCTTCGACCATGACTAAATGGTGGAACCTCAGGTTGACTTTGAAGGTTTTCAAACTCATCTAGACCCTTTGGAGGCTGAAGATGAAGGATAAGAAAATATCCATCATCAAGAATTAAAATTCATAATAGCAAGGAGAAAGGCTTGGCCTGGACACATCACAATTAAGTTCCATGACATCAATGCCAAGGCATGACTTGTCCAAGTGACATCACAAAGTCATATGTGTCAATGTATATTTCCACAACATTAGTGGAATGTGATTATTGTATTTTCAAGAATGAGAAAATTTAAAATATGTGGAAGACCAAGGGTCATATGTGTCAATGTATATTTCCACAACATTAGTGGAATGTGATTATTGTATTTTCAAGAATGAGAAAATTTAAAATATGTGGAAGACCAAGGGTCCCACATGGAATGTGAAGAGTCACTAGAAAGTTCTAAAGTCATATAGAATCTCAAAGGTCATGTAGGAATTCAAAAAGACATAGTAGAAGCTCAAGACTAATCAGGGAGGTCAAGATTCACATGGGAGTTGGAGAGTCACCTCATTAGTTATACATACACCCTCATAGCTCAAGAAAATGGATTTTTGGAACTTGAACTTTTCACCTTGGCTTCTCTAGCTTGGCATAGGAGAGAATATATTTCTTTGGAGGAGCAAGTAATGACTTAATGTTTCACTATTGGGGCCAGTGTGGCAGCATTGTAATTATATGTCTTGGGACTTTCACTTAACATATGAAGCTCATATAGATAACGCACTTTCATGCACATGCCATGAATTATTATGAGACTATTATTTCATTGTTTCTGGTGTATGTTTATGTTAATGCATACTAATGAAAATGAACTATTTCATTGGCTTTGGTATGTACCTTGTTGAATGTGAATTTTTACTTTCTATTATGATTGTTGTTTTCCTGTGAACTACTTTGCAGGTTAACTAATGATCCCCTTATGCTCTTCTATGTGGATGGTACTATTACTTTTATTATAAAGGCTCACTCTCTCTTTCCTTGTCATGAAATCTCATTATATACATTGCATTGGTATGCCTCATAGTGTTAACTTGCTTGTTTCAAAGATTGTTTGTATAATATCTTATGCTAACAATTACAACCATGGAAGATTCCCAAGAGTAATGGAGATCAATCGTATTTTTGGTTGGGGCTCCTCCTCCAAATGGTGTGAGGTCTAATTGGGATATCATATTGGAGAGACCCCCCTGGTTGACAGATTTCTATCACAAACAATAGGAATATGTGAGTTTAAGGTTAAAAAAAATGAACAATCAAGGCATATATCCATTGAAGATGTTGCAATGGCCTATGGATTTTAATCACTCTCAAACACGTGTTACATTTACTTAAAGGTAAAAAAGGAATATTGTTTTATCCCAAAATGCATGTGGGCTACCTTGTGTTGCATTATTCATATAATACATGGTTGAACTTAGAACATCCAAGCATTAATACCAATTCCAACCGATGCGAGTAGCGTATACATCAAAATGTTTTGTGATCCTTTTTTTCATGAGGCTTAAAATGATTTATTATGTGAAATTTATCTTCTCAACAAGAGAAGATGGTTAATTATGCATGACTAGACAACATTGATATTAAACACAAAATATAAAGTTGTAAAGTGATCCTAATATGTCTAGTCTTACCTTGCATGATTACACACTAAATTGGATAATGTAAAGGTTATAACAGAAATGTCAAACTAATTGAAAATCTTAGTTTTGAAACCCAATATTTCCTTACAAATAAGATATTAATAATAGATATACATCTCAACTACTTGAGATCTAAAAAATCCCTTCAAGTTGAGGCATCAAAGCAAATTTCCCTACCAAATTAAGCAGCGAAAATTTATTATATAATGAAGCACAAAAGATCCTATATTCTCCTGTAGTCAATTGAATGACCTCTAGAAAAGGAAATTTCTTAGCAACATTAGTTCTCAAATGTATCTCATACATGTGGCACTAAAGTTTTCATCTCATTTACACTATGAGCCAGATATTATTCAACATTCTCAAGCAACATTATCACTAGAATAAGCTCGACAGTGCTCAAAGATTCTTAAACAACAAATTGGAAGGGAATTTAGAAGTTATTAGTATTTATTTAAGTAAATACATATATAATTTATATATGGAGGAGTAACTTGAATGAAATACTAATAAACACAATGCATTCATCACAGACAAATGGTCTACAAAGGCCAACAACAAGCTACTTATATTATCTGAACTCCAGAAAATCAAGATAGATTGAATACAATTGACGACTCCACCATAATGTATAGAAAAGTGAGCACATTTTCACTTTCTAATTGAACCAATGCCATATGGTTCAGGTTTAAGTTCAAGTTCGGCAACCATTAGGTTCAGTTTGAAATCAAAATTTTCAATGAGTTTCAGATGAGGTCTGCTAGTTTAGTTTCATCTATACATACATACACACAAACACAAGCAGATTAAGTGATATATTTTCCCAATCCTTTGTCCTCAATGAAATGGATTATGGAAGCTTGTCCCTACTCCATTATAAGTGTGTGACATAAGAAACAATGGAAATAGTCCAATGGCTTATCCGCTTAAGAACTAAATCAAAGTCACAGGTTGTTGGAGACTATAGTCAAGACTAAATGTTCAACTACTAGAATTGGTAGAGTTGAGTTGAAGCCTAAAAGACTAAGAATGTTGAACCTTCAAGGCTTTACAGACCACAATTTACTATTTAGAAGTGGTATTTGCAAACAGGGCCTAAAGACTGAAAACAAGCATGTGAAAAATGAACATGCAAGGTAGAGATAGTATCAAAATATAATGAAAATGCAGTGATGCTTCTAGGTTGAGAATGAATGTCGATGTGTGGAGGAATAGAGCTATATAGATAACCCAATGCATTTGAAGAATTTTCCTCTTTAATGCTCATCTAACAATACTTCCTGGTAGCTGGACAAATGCTACTCTCCTAATCTCTTGAGTAATTTACTTCCTTGCATTGAATTTCCTGTGAGGTCTCTATTTTTGTGTCTTGTTTGGAATTTCCAATCCTCTAGGTTTTAGAAAACAATGAAAACAATAATGGTCTTTCCAGCATTAACTGATGCTTCTTTGATGCTAGTGAGTTTTTTAATTCACTCATTTGTGACTCACATTCATTTGTTTTCTGTTGGTAGAACTACCAAGAAACATACTAAAAATGTTGAACAAAAGTCATGCCTTCCTTCCACCTCTTCTCTTGACAATGAGCATGAATGGATTTCACTACTTCCACAGACGCAATATTCCAATAGAAGTCAGCTACTTCATCATTATTCAATAGCTCACATTGGTGTGCGAACGAAGCCTTCTCTAGTAAATCCATAATTCTCCCAAATGTTTCTTCCAATACTTGACTCGGTTGGCAACCTTCATCACCAACCCTCATACTATTTAAGACACTAAGCCACTCTTCATCCTCACTTTCCATGCCATACATGACACGGGAAGTGTTCAAATCCATTTCAACTTCACTCTCTAATTGTCATATATATTTTGATGCAAAATAGACAAAATTAGAACTATGATCATAATCCTTTATCTTGTGCACTCCATGTATTGGTATGTTCCTCACTGAGGTAGCTTGAAAAATCCAATTATGGCATTATTCATGCAATTATTTGAATATAGCCCATTTCTTGCTATCAAGAAACTCCAAGCTCCAATCCTTCCCACCACTCCATATCATAGCATGGGTGTAACAATTTGTTGTGCTTTATGGGTATATTTTGTAAATCTAGATAGTTTCATAGCAAGCATCCACTCATTATGATCTGAAGCTTCAAGCACAACTTGACCGCCACATTCTCTCCACCCTCTTTCAACTTCCATAACCAGGATATTTTTACTATAAAATACAAAATCTAAATGCATCCTTAGATGTGAAGAATTATCAGAGTTCTTCTTCTTATATTCCTTACTTTTCCTTGAAGGACGAACCCATCTCATATGACCTCTCACAATCAGTGACGAATTTCCCTATAACAACTTCCTCCCCACCATCCATAGCCATGTGAGAATCCTCCACTTCAAACTAAATCACTTGTGAATTCAATCCCCAAGTAGAATAAGGCCTTGAACTCCTAGAAAATTGTGATTATCCTCTATTCATTAAGCGGCTTCTTTATACCCTCCATTAAGAAAAATATATAAAATGATTGATTTTGTAAAAGTCTTTTACCCTCTATAAAAAAAATTAAAGTGACAAGAAACATCATTAATCAAAAGCTATGATCACATACTATTTTTGTTTTTATTAAGATTTAGAAAAACATCTCTTAGTTCAAGCCAAAGTTGTAGATGATAAGCATAGGGATGCAACGAGAAAGAAAGGTGGCTAAAGTCAAGAGTAAAGAAAATATTTCTACAGTGGGGTTGTAATGTGTATTGTTCTTTTTTATTTTTCATACAAACCTTGACCCACAAATTCATGCTCCCAAACTTTATACTCTTTGTACAGTTCCCAAGACACACCATTTTTAGTATTTTTTAAAATTACACCAACTTTAGAAGGTCTACCTAGCTACCTTTCTTTGTATCTATTTCTAAAACATATTTTGGTAACAGTGAACTAGTTCACTGTGAAATTTTTTATGTAATTGGCTACAACTTCACTATAATTTTAGGTATCCTGCATATCTCCGATTTTGGGTCTCAAAGCAGAACAGGATTGGGGCACAATTTTTTCTTCCATGGTGTTCCATCAATGTTTTCTTCCATTATGTTCCATCCTTTAGCTATGTGAATTTCTCTACTTGGATCTTCATTACACCTAGTTGTAGCTCACACCCATGCGCATGGTATGCAAATGGATGCTCTTATCCACAACGTTGTTTTATCAATGTTTTCATAGTTTTCCAGCAGAGGAAATTGTCATTCTTGCACAAATCCAAGGCATTGTAATTCTTAATCTATGGTCTGAAATGAAGTTTAAAAGTGTTCTTGTGAGCCCACCTGAGTAGCCCTTGTTAGTTATTAGTGACCCATTTGTATGGGATGTTATATACTGCTAAATTTGGACAAATTAGAAATGGAAACTCCAACATTAATAGAAAACTTAATCCTTCCACACACATATACCTTACTGTGAAAGGCAATGCTAAGGGTAACAAGGTGTTAGTGGAAACTCTGTAAATCTCTTTCATTGTGGGAAATTATGTTTTCAAAGAATCGAATGAAAACATGCATGTGTCTTTCATGGATATGTCTAAGACATTTCCTAAATGCACATGATTCTTCTGATTGATAATGGGGTACATTGCTTGAAATGTTACACTTTCTCATTTGAAAAGAAATGGTTGTTAAACATAGACATGCCTAACCACCAAACCTACTGAATGTTTGCCAATTTCTTTGATGTTTTTAAGTAAATATGTGTGCACCAACACACATATTGGCTATTCTCATAGTCACAAAGCATTATTTCTTTGCATGGTTTTGTGCACCAGTCATGAAAATTGAGTGTTGTTCTCAAGTATGCCTTGCTACTGGATAAACTTTCCCTGGCAGCATTTCCATTTAATCATATGGTAGCAACGACATGCAATTTTCTGAGTCAGAAGAATTACATTATCACCTGTTGTATTCCAATGGCGTGTCATCCCATTGCTCCTGATATTAGCAACCAACCATTTTAGATTGTGGCAAGATTGGTTGGGGCGAGGGTTTTCCCAAATTCCACAGTCAGTATTGTCAAACCAATACAATTGTCAGAATATGTTGTTTTCTTCAGCTATTTGATTGTCTTTTTCTTTCCCACGTCAATAGCATTCGTAAACATTTTCTAGCTTTGTAAAACATCATAACAACGAAATCCTAACTTTCTTAAAATTCTCCCCTTTATCTTGACAACGTCTAAGTTTCAACTATTTTCTACATATGTTACTATCATGTACACATTATGTTGAATGATTGTTCACTAGGCAAGTGTTTGAACAACACTTTCCCTTAGGCTCTGACCATAGGTCCATGTACTATTTCTCTAGCACCACATATGTTTTAGAGTTCAAACACCACCATGGAATGCGGAGAGAGATAAATATCTCATATTAATGTTGGCAGTTGCAAAAAATGTATCATAGTGATCGTTGCTCAGGACTAGCCCAAGATCACATGTTTCAGCACTAACAATATACTAAAAATGATCATAAGATACCAACTGTTCAATATAATTGTCAAAGATTATTGTTTGATCCTCCAACAAACTTCATTCTTAAGAGGAACAAATAAAGAGGATACATGCATATAACTATTGAAATTGTTTTAATTTCACAAAATTCACGAAGGAATTCACACAACTTGTCACCAAGACTTCAATTTACTTGTCATTTCAAATCAATATTTAGTATAATTAATATTTATTATGGTCAGGTAAGTAAATAGTTTTTTCCTTTACGTAAATAAAAGTACATTAAAGTACTTCAGTCTAATCAATAAATTAATGGAAAATCGGTATGCAACCTTTTTTGCTCTTCACTTGTATAAATGTTAGAAGACCTATTGCCCAACAAACAAATATTTGATTGTTTTCTCTCTTTGATCTACTAGTTTATTTTTCTAATTTGGTATCACAACCAAGGTGTGAATAAACCAAGGCTGAAAATGAGTGAGGATTTAGGATTCGATTGCCCAATGATGGTTTGGTGAACTACATTAGAGCATAGATATATCACATTGAAGTTTCCAATATGGTCGCATTTTTTAGAGCCATAAATTTCCACATGATTTTGGAGATGCAACTACACAAATTTTAGATATATGTTTTTAAAGGAGTCATACATTTTCATTATGAAAAAGGAACATAGAAATCATTTTGATGAAAAAAGGTTTAGAGAGCCAAAGTACTTTTTGAATCAATTCACGTACATATATGTGGACCAATGAAGACAATATCATCCTTTTATGCAATGTACTTTTTGCTATTTGTAGATGAGTTTTTAAGGTAATGTGGGTGCATTTCCTAAGTTAAAAATCAGATGCCTTTTCCAAGTTCCAATAATTTAGATCTATGGTAGAGTAGCAATCAAGGAGAAGCATCAAATGTTCTAATGCACAACGATGGTGAGTTGTCTTCTCACAATTTTAATAACTATTGTAATTAAGAAGGAATACATAGACAATATACTACAACCTATACTCCAAGACAAAATAGAGTTGTACAAAGAAGTAATTATACCATTATGGAGATGGCTAGGTGTACGTTAGAGACAAAACTTATTCCTCATAAATATTGGGTAGAGGTTGTTGATATTGTTATATTTTTTCTAAATAGGTCACCCACAATGTTTGTTCCAACTATGACCTCAAAGGAGGCTTAGTCTAGAAATAAGGTTAAGGTTAGTCATCTCAATGTTTTTGGTTCGTTACCATCCTTTATTTTGATGCAAAGATTAGAATTAGAAAAACTTCTTATGATCTTGCAAATGAGGTCGGAGTAATTTATCTAGGTAAAATTTGAATTATTTTCCACTTTTGATATGACAAATTTAGGCCTCCTATATTAATGTTAGGTGCAGAAGTTTGGAAGACTAATACATATATTTTTGGTTCACAACGGAAAGGGTCTGTTAGAAAAACCAAGGATGACTGATTGTAAAAGTTCGTCTACACCTATGGAGAATGGGCTAAAATTTTCTGCCAAAGTTGAGTGACAATCAACAAATGAGTCAATTTTCAGTCAACTAGTGGAAGTTTGATCTATCCTACAACTACCAGGCCATATATTAGCTTTGTAATCAGAGACATGTCCATTTTCATGACACATATGAGAGTAGGACATTAGACAACAACAAAAAATGATTCTGAGATATGTTAAAGGTACAATAGATTTTGGAATATTACATGGTGAAAGTGATGTAGGATAGTTAACAGGCTATGCAAATTATGGTTGGGTAGGATCGATGGATGATTGGAATTTAACAATTGGTTATGTATTCAGTCTTGGAACAAGTGAAACATCATGGGCTAGCAAGAAACATGTTGTTTCTCTTTCTTCTACAAGACATAATACAAGGCAACAACAAAAGGAGATACTTATGGAATTCATGTTTGAGAAAACTAAGGCAACAATTATTTTTTGTGACAATCAGGGTGTTCTAAAATTTAGCAAAGAATCTAGTTTGACTATTTCCTAAGCACACTAAACACATTGGTATACATTGTCATTTCATCAGACAACTCGATAATGGTGTACATTGTCATTGTCATGTCTCGTATTTGATTCATTGTTGTTGGAGATCCTTCAGGAACCTAAGCCATCGACTATGGAAATGTTTCTAGTAGGGATTCCTATGGTTTTTAATGTTGTGATTCTTTCACCTCATAGTTATTTTGGGCAACCAAATGTTTTAGGAATGCTAGAAAATACATCGGTGGATAGGTAAACATATTTTTTTTAATCACAATGTCCATTCCATGATATACTCTTTTTATTGTTTGATTGTATTTTGAATGTTTCTTTTGATTTTGTTTTGTCTTTTAACTATGAAATTCAAAGTACTTGGTATCCTGTCCATTTAAACAACATCCGAATCTTGAAGATGAGAATAGTATTACATGATAATTGAAATCCTTTTATTTTTTTTGTGATAAAATATTTTCATGGCTACTAGAAAAGTTTACTTTCATGTTGTTATTCGAGCATAGGATGTCTATATACTTGACCAAGTTCATGCATTACAGAATGAAATGTTGTTGTGAATAAAACAACAAGGATTAGACATCACACCTCATATTATTTGTTTTCACAAGTTATCTATAGCCTTAGCTTTTTAGCATGTAACTTAATTGGCATGATTGTGCCTAAGCTTTTTCTGAATGTTGGTTACTAAGTTACTAAGGTGTTCTTTTCTATTGTGATGTTTTATTTACTTTGTTTATATAAGTCATATGGCCATATAGTGGCCAATATCACCCAACTGAAGAAAATTTGTTCAAGTTTCTTGATTTTATGGGGGAAAATGGCATTGACATTGTTGATGTTGAGGTATATGTCGTATAAATATTTTATAGTCTACTTTAATTTATATTCCAATATTCATCTTCTTTCATGTCATACAATACATTGTATCTTCTTTCGTTTTCAGGAGAGGAACTTAGTATTGATGGTAAGAAGCAGGAATTGAAGAAAGAGAACAATAACACTAGAGCGACAAATGCAAAAAGAGAGGGAGAAGAGAACTGGTCTAGTGATACCCTTATAGCTAATATCCTGCATAAGACACACACATACAACTTCATGGTCAAGTCTTCAGAGTTGGTGAATTCACTCGCAATGTCTTGAAAACACAGTGACAATGTTTTGAAGGGATGAAAAAATATTTCATGTGTCAATTGTAGTCCAACCAATATTATGTTGGAAACTCATATTGTAATACTTGATATTTTATGTAATATAATTTATGTGGTTGGAATAATTTATAGTTGCACTTGATATTATTTAGTATTTTAATTAATATATGTAACTTTGTGTTTTCATATTAAATGAGCATGCACATTGTATGATCTTTTTTTTTAGTCGCAAAATCATACTAATTAATTTATGTTGATTGATTAATAATGAACACATAAAATCAATCTAAAACTACTAAATTGGTAGTTTATATTGATTAATGATGAATACAAATAAAATGGATACACAACTAAATTAGTCATTTATAATGATTATTAATGAAAGTAAATGAAATAAATATAAACTATTAAATCAGTTGTTTATATAATGAATATAAAACTACCCAAAAAAGATAAATGACTACTACAAATGATGACTAAATTTTGTGCATATACGACTATTAGTAGCTAATTTACAGTATCTTATAACACAACCAAAATTTAATCATATTTTTTTGGTCATTAATTGGTTTCAAACAATGACCAAAATTTGCATATATATGACTATTAGTAGCTAACATTTTAGTCATATTTCTTTGGTCATTAATTAGTTTTCTTGGGACATCATATAGTAATATATTGTGTTGTGTATTTGGTCATTAATGAATAAATAAATGACTATATTAAATACCAAATTAATGACTAAATATACTACTAAACGATAAAATTGAGACAACCAATTAATGACTAAGCTAAAAACAACTAAAAGTTAGTCGCGTTATAAGATACTGTAAATTAGCTACTATTAGTCACCGACTAGAAAATGGTTGTTTATACGCAAATTTTAGTCATTTTTTTAGTAACTAATTAGCCATTTTTTACTAGTGGTAGTTCTCTAAGACTGGAGGTGGTGTAGCCTTTGAATTACCTTGCCTAGCTAGCAGGTGGAGGTGTTATAGCCTCTGGATTTCCTATTTCAACTTGACTTCTTGTATTAGTTGGTAGGTGGACATGGTGTAGTCTCTTGATTCCCTGTTTCAGTTGAAGGGTGGAGATGGTGTTGTCTCTAGATTCCTTGTTTCAATTGAGGGGTGGAGATGGTGTAGTCTCTAGATTCTCTTGATTAGCTAGTGGGTGGAGGTGGAATGACCTCTAGGTTCCTTGTTCTAGCTGACAGCATTGGTTAATTCTTTTGAGCTCTCTTTCTCAAGCTCTGAAATCTAGGTCGGGGGTGATCAGTTGTAAGAGAGGTTCTAGTGTAGGCCAATCTAAGTTGACTGGAGAGTTGAAATCCCAATATCAGTTGCCAGACTTCTCTTATAAAAGTGCTTATAAGTTTCTTGTGCATTGAATATTATGTACATGTTTATTGTGTTGTTAAAATATTTATGCTAATACTGAGGATTTTTTATTTCCCATGCCAATAATGTGGAATGTTATTCCTGGATGATTAGTGAGGATTGTCATTTCTTGTATGAATAATATGGGAAGTTGATTTCCTTAGTGATTGCTGAGGAATGTTTTATTTCTGGTGTAATAATGAGGAATGTAGATTTACTGCAAGTTAATGAGGAATGGTTTAATTCCTATGTGATAATGAAGAAGTGGCAAACTTATGTACATAATAAATGAGTTTGAATTCAATCTAAATACCTAAGTGTGAAAGATGGGTGAATCTCTATCATATGATTAAATCCCTTCATCTAAAATGAATTGTAATGATAGGCCCTGTATATGACTTTGCATGCAAAGGGAAGGTATTTTCTCGTATTATATATGTGTGTGTGTGTGTGTGAGTAATATAAAGCTTAAGAGAGAGAGAAGCATGTATGGTAGCTTGTTGAGGGCATCCTTGTCCATGTATTCATACATATATTTTAAAGCTCACGAGAGATAGGCACTGTCAAATGTAGAGAGTCCTTAAATGAGGCTCGTGTACATATATAAGCTCAAGAGAAATAGGTGTCACCAAGCACTGAGGGTCCTCAGTAGAGGCCTACTTATGTCTGTGTGTGTGTGTGTATATATATATATATCAAGGCGCATAAGCATATGTATGTATGTATGTATGTATGTATGTATGTATGTATGTCAGCCTAAGTAATATAAAGATTAAGAGAGAGAGGCATGTATGGTAGTGTGTCGAGGGAATTTTTGTCCATGTATTCATACATATATTGTAAAGCTCGGGAGAGATAAGCACTGTCATATGTAGAGAGTCCTTGGTGGAGTCCAACTATATATATATATAGATATATAGATATATATTTGTGTGTGTGTGTGTATCAAGGCGCCCGAGATACCGTAGTTACCGAATGGAGGTTGAAGGCACCAAAAACATTAAAATTATTTATAATGTAAAACCAAAATTTTATAGCATAACCAAAATTCAACGGGTCCCAAGCCTAAGAGGCCACATGGACAAGATGATGTCAGCATGATGTCATATTGAGCTAACATCACCTCTGGGCCTCAGTTGGGTTTGATGTGTGCACACGAGGGTCAAGGCTAAGGTTGACGACCATAGTTGAAAACCGAGGTTGATAGAAAAGTTATTCAGTACGCGACAATAAAGTTGAATTCTCAGAGTCTTGAGCCTTGAGGTGACAACATTTAACACAAATGGACTAGGCTGTGTACAGGCCAATTCGAGAATAAAGTTTGGCATTTGACTTAAAGGCTTCTTCGTCTTGGGCCCGTGGGGTCTTAGGACCTAGGGCTGGTAAGTCGTGTTGTATGGTTAGGGCCGAAAAGATTGAGGAAAAAGGGGTCGAGATTGAGATTTCCTATAATGGTAAATGGTTACCAAACAAGCCAAGGGGTTGGTGCAGTGGGCCTTAGGCAAGGTGACATAGCTCATGCCATGGTGGCATATTTATGAGTTGTGTGCTAATGAGGAATTATTTGAGGATGACATAGCAATGAGGTGGAGTGCCACATTGGGGAGGGGGCATGTGGGTTCCATGTGGCAGAGCCCGATGACATGGAAAGAGGTTATTCACCGAACCTTTAAATGGCATATCTTTTGATCTAGGAGTAGGATTGAGGAAAAAAATTATATCGTCGGAAAGCTCTCAATGAGCCGGACATAATGGCGATGTTTATTTTAAGCTTTGAGGAGTTTAAAATTGATGAAATTATTAGACCGCATTTCCATGAAAAGACATTGGAGGTCAATTCAATGATAGTAATGCCTTCTTCCACCCTTATTATGGGCTATGAGTTGGATGGGATGTTGCTACATGTGGCTTGATTCCACTCTAGCCAAATACCCCAAGCAAGTGTAAATGGGAGAGGGATGTATGAAGAAGACTTGTGGGATTGGAACCATGAACCAAGACATTTTTTAATCGAAGGACTAACTGACACATAAGAGGGATCAATAACTTTGTGAACCTCACCCCACATCTACTGAGAGAAATAACAATCCAAGAAAAGGTGTTAAGCAAATCCAGAATTTAGACATGAAAGGGGGCACTTTACAAGACCATAGAAATATTTTTTTTGGAGATTGTCCCAAGTAGGAGCCTCATCGTGTAAAATCATCCACTTGAATAGTCGAGCCTTTACAGGGAATTTCACCTTCCAAAGTTTCTTACCTCGCTAGGGACTGGTCTGTGCAATTACACCCCAAGAGAGAAATAAATAACTTGCCTTTGGGGTGTACCTACCAAACTAATGAGGGGTCCTGACTAGAGATTCAGGTTGATTCGAGAGAAGAACATGGGACTAAGAACGAGATTGAATATAGTGGTTCCAACCTTGGGAGAAATAAACAAGAATATCAAGATCATGGACGGAAATCCACCATTAAGGGATATATAAATCCTCCCATTTAGAAGGTCAATAAGAGGATCAAGGAGAATGTATTGATTCCACACCCCACCCAAGGGTCCCAACCAATAATAATGTTAGCATCATTCTCGACCTTCCATCATAAACCCTTTGAGATAAGAAGGAAGAATTTAATCTGAGATTTCCAAAAAAGGGAACAAACATTTTGAGATTTGTGAGTGGAATGTATCCATTCCACTAAAGTCCGCCTTCAGAATGGAATCCGTGAGCTTATGGTTATGAATGTTATGCATACCTTCTTGGGAAATATCTATGGCTTCATGAATCTGCCTATCTCGAAGAAAACCAAATTGTTTTGGAGTGATGCGATATGAGAGAACATCCTTGATCTTGTTGGCAATAATTTTGGAGATAATCTTATAAATAGTATTGCATAGGGAGATCAGAATTTGGGTTATCAACCTTCAAAATTAGAGCAATAAAAGTAGTGTTAAAAGGAGCCATCACCTAGGGAGGAGGTATGGAGTATTCAATGATTTTGAGCAGGTTATCACCTTAAAAATCAAAGTATCCTATGTAAAACTCCACCAGAAGTCCATCGAGACTAGGGCCTTTCCCTTTCTGGAAACTATGGAGAACCGATTCAGTTTATACTTTGGAGATTTCAGCCATGAGTGGATCACTCTACCTTTCCTCCAAAAACCTGGGAAAGAGATATGTAATATTCATAATTTGTGTTATAGTTTCCCTTCTATCTTTCTGGAAGAGGGATGAAAAATTCTTGACACCTTTAGCAACAATTTATGAATGAGAAGTGGTTGGGGGGGAATTCTCACAATAAATAGACCAAATTGTGTTTATATACTTCCTATGGTAGGCAAAGTGATGGAAAAACTTAGTGTTATCATCTCCAGCTTGTAGCCAAAGGGTTTGACTCTTAATACGTTAGTTCTCTTTGTCCACTAAAATGGATTTTATTTTTTTCCCCACTAGTACAAAATGGCTAATTAGTTACTAAAAAAAGGACTAAAATTTGCATATAAACAACTATTTTTCGGTCGATGACCAATAGTAGCTAATTTACAATATCTTATAACGCGACCAATTTTTAGTCGTTTTTAGCTTAGTCATTAACTAGTTGTCTCAATTTTATTGTCTAGTAGTACATTTAGTCATTAATTTAGACATTGATTTAGTCATTGCTTTGGTCATTAATTTGGTCATTGATTTAATCATTGATTTGGTCATTAATTGTCACAATCAATGACCAAATATACAACAAAATATATTACTAAAAGATCACCGAGAATACCAATTAATGATCAAAGAAATATGACCAAAATGTTGGTCGTGTTATAAAATACTGTAAATTAGCTACTAATAGTCATATATATGAAATTTTAATCATCATTTGAAACGAGTTAATGACCAAA